>JASANX010000989.1:0-72510 GCA_030849745.1 Trypanosoma scelopori | reverse complement strand
CCCACAACAACAGCAACAACTCCTCGGTTTTTTTGTTTTTCTTGTGTTTCTTCACAAGGCAATCAAAGGACCGCCTGTAGAGCAGCCACACACACACACACACACACACATATATATGTATATATAAATATATACACAAATAAACAGGCACACCCGATCCCCTTAACCAGAACAACAACAACAACAAGAAAAAAAAAGAAAATGAAGCATTGCCACCTCTCACGCAATGGCATCCCTCCGGCAACGTACGACAAGCCAGACGATTTTTCATGCAAAATATAAGTCCCTTCCCTTTGCTTTTTTTTTTCTTTTCTTTTTCACCCCCCCCCCCTTTGCTTCATCACGTGTGACACGTTGGGAACAGAGGAAAGGGGATGGAGGTGCGTCATCCTCGCACTGCTCTCCCCAGGGCTTAGAGCGCAGCTTCCTCTGGCTTCTGTCGTACCGTACGACGAATCACTGGAGCTGCTGCCAAGGCATGTATCACCTCATCAAGTCGCGTTGTGTGAGCTTCCGTCTCTTGGGTGTCGTCAGTCGGTCTCTCCAGGATTTCCTTGATGACGGGTTTCGGTGTCAATGGCTCCACCTCCGTGAGTGTTCGTCCCACGTCATCGAGATTGATGACCAAGTCAGCGCTATCCTGAACCAAGTAGCGTGCAGATGAGGTGAGCTTCTGGAGTAGATCTACATAAAATGTCATCCCCGATGCACACTCCTGATCAAAAAGTGTTGACATGAATTTTCCACTAGTGGTGCAGAGCGTCATGACATCGTGGGTCGTATCGGATCCCAAGGTCTCCCTGAGGAGAGCTATCTCTTCCGCTGTTTTTAGCTGCAGAACCGGCGCGATGCAATCGCTAATAGCCGTTTGGCGAAGGCGCGTCCTTTTCTGCGCATCCGAGAGGCTTCTCAATTCAGAACGTACATTCTCTATAATGGTTATTACATCACAGGCGATACGAGCAGGAAAAGCGCCCAACAAAATGCCATTCAAGAGACGCAAGGAAGGACGACAGCGTTCATCTTCTCTGGCCATATCGTCCAGGTTGATGGCAAGATGTTCCGCACACGCAAAGCCGTTCAATGTCGTTTTGGTCTTTATTTGATCCCGGAGAAACTCCAAGTACAATTTTGGAACGTCAAGTGTATGAAGAAGTACATCAGGGTGCGATTGTAGCTCATCATAGAAAAAATCATGCACGAGGACGAGGACATCTACTGGGTCTAGATGTACGCGGGGGATAACACCACATGCTCGAAGGTGCACTGGAACATGACGCTCCAAACCGCGCCCTACAAGCGGAAGGTTTGGTGGTTTTATCGGCATCAACACCTGCGACCGTCGTTGCAATTCATGGGAAAGAGACTTGATGCGCTCCACAAGGTACTCCACCTGCAGGACAGTCTCATTCTGACCTGGCACGGTGGATGTGATGGCTTCATCACCATCGAGGGGCAAGGCTTCAATTGAATCGGCGTTTTCCTTTACATCTGAAAGCAACCCATGAATCCTTTTCCAATCGGGGCGCGGCGTAAGGATTTTACGTTGCTCTTCCAGTTCCGTACATAGAAGCTGCTTATTCTCATCCTGGAGTGCCTTCAGCTTCCGTCCAATGACGTCCACCTGAGTGCCTCGCACAGCAGCCGATCGACGGTACTGTCGTGCCATATGTTGCGCCGCCTCTAGTTCCCCTGTCAGGTACTCTTTAATGAGATTATGATCCTGTACGGAGACAAAGTTTTGATACTTCTTCTTGAAGTTCTCAAGCTGTATTTGTGCGTCCGCTGCCATCAGTTTGAATTCATGGAGTTCATTCACTTGACTAGTAAGAAGAGAAATCTGTAACTCCAGGCTCTTTGCCCGTTTATCGCTTTCACGCACCGCATTGATAAGCACGAGCAACTTTTCCAGATCCGCTTTGCTGACTTCCTCCATTGCTTTGATCTTCTGTGTGGCCTCGAGGAGTTTCTTGTCCCTATCGGATGACGTCTCTGCTGGTCGCTGCAGAGCAACATTCTCACGAGCAAAGACGGGCGACGCAGCTTTCTCCGTACTTATCTCATTCGATTGCCTTTCCACCCTTGTCGTCATCTCTGTGATAGTTGCGTTCAGTTCAGACACCACCACTTCGTGCTCCCTCTCTTTGCGCTCACGTTCAGACCGCTCCAACGTGAGATTGACAAGCGCCTCCGATTGCTCCTGAATGACACGGTCGTAGGCAGACATAATGTCGTTTAGGATTTTCCCATACACAGGGAATGCGTTAATAAAGGCCGAAAAAACATCACGAAAAGGTTGCAGACGATTCTCCACGTTAAGAGTACCATTCTTGTCGACCATTGCGCCCACTTCACGTTCCACGTACTGCTCCAAAATGGTGACAAGGGGAGGGAGCATTTTTTTCGAAATAGTACGGCACATCATAGTACCTGTTAGGTCCTTCAGATCCAATGCAGCCCGATCCAGTCCCATTGTCACATTCAGCGTCTTTTCCATCTGGCCGGTGAATCCTGGGGATGCTTGTGGGGAAAAAGAATCGTACGAGGGCGATTTCAGCTTCCGCACGTACCCACTGTCGCTCAATGTTGTTGCCAGAGGTTTACCACGACCAGCCACGGCCGACACTACAGGTTTCACACTGGTAGACTTCTTTGCGCTTATATACACGCCATTAATTTTCCCCCTGATTGTTTTCACCCCATCAGAGCGCGAGGTGCTCTTGGTTGGGGATTTGCTGAGTACAACGCGTGACGATGGGCCGATCTCACGCAATGATGTAGAGCCGCTAAACGCATCTTCACCATGTACAATAGGATGGTATGGCAGCAGCGGCAACTGTGGGTGACGTTCGCTCCCTTTCCACACAGGGGGAACAACGTAGGAAGAGTCAACGGCACGTCTCGTGTGCATTGCCACCTCTGAAAAGTACAAAAAAAAAAAAAAGACGAGACGCAAAAGAAGGGGATCAGAGTGAGAGAGAGGGAGAGTGAGAGAGAGCAGAGGCAACAAGGAGATTGATGGGTAGCCAATGTATTCTCGTTGCCGTGCTATTCCGTCACCCACCCTCACCCCTTATGTTCGTTGTTTTCTTTTCAGCTATGAGAAACCTGCTGCCCGGGGAAGCGCTCGCGTTTCCCCAAAAAACAGCCAAGTTGAGGAGGAAAAAACAAAAAACGAAGAAGAGGAAATGGTCCGCACCGAAGCAGCAGCAGCAGCAGCAGTAGTAGTAGCAGTAGAGAGGAAGAAGAAGGTGGGCGGGAGAGAGAAATGCGAACGGGGGTGGAATGCACAGGAGAGCTAACAAGAAGAAGAAGAAGAACCAGAGGGACATAGAATTAGAATCGCGATTGCTTTACTAAATTTTATCCAAGCACATTGATTGCCAACGCAGCAACAAGAGCAAAAAAGAAAAAAGAAAAAAAAAAAACAGAAATAAAGAAAAAAAAAAAAACAGAAATAAGCGGCACAGCGGCTGCATAAAGAGGTGGTTCAAGCAAATACAATTGGGCAGTGTGTATGTACGTACATACATACACACAAATATATATATATATATTTATGCACACACACACACACACACACACACACAGAAAGGGAGAGGGAGGAATGCCAGTGTGTGTTTGCGTGAAGGGGAGAGGTGTGCATGTTGATGCACTTACACTCACACATGCACAGAGGCACGCGTGTATGTACATATACGTACACACATTGCAGAGAGGAGGATGACGAGGGGGAGGGGGGTGGTGGGAGGAGGCATTCACTGGCATCCATGCACGTTTGTATGTGCACTTCGCCGGTTGAATGTTCATGTCTCATGAAATTTGCTGTTGTTTTGTTGTTGCCGCGGAAACAAACAAACAAAAAAAAAACACGAGGAAAATGGGAGAGTATGGATGAATCGAAAAGAAAAACACTGAAGAGAGAGAGAGAGGATGGGCAAAGAGGAGGATGATCCCGTAATAACAATGGCTGCACAGCCACTCACGTCTAAAGTCGCAGCAACAACCAAACAGAGACCGTGAAATAACAGCAGCAGCAGCAGCAGCAGCAGCGGCAGTAGTAGTAGTAGTAGTAGTAGCCGCTGCTGCTGCTGCTGCCAAAGTGAAAGAAAAACAGCCAAGACACGTGCACCCCCACCCCCCCAACCCAAACCCAAGAGAAACATTTCTTTCTCCGTGGGGAGGAGAAAACAATAACAACAACAAACGGCGAAGAAACAAACTATGAGGAGGTCGAACGACGGCGGGTGTGCAGTGTGTGTGAAACGCGGCCCACGCAGTGCGGTCATGCGCACCTCCCACCAACACCACCACATGTACACACGCACACACACACACGCTGCACACCCGCCGTTTCTTCTCCGATAAACACACACACGCAGACACACGCAGACGGAGAAGGGCAGAAACAATACACACAGAGGCATAGAAAACAAATACACACATATATATATATATATATATATATATGTATTAAAATGACATTGTGTGTGTGTGTACGATTGCGCGAAGAGCGAAAGAAAGAAAGAATCAAAGCAAACAGACGCTAACCCAAAGACGCACACAAACAGAACCGCATTGCAGAGCTGCAGCCCCAGACAGCCTCTAAGCACGTAAGGCGGGGAATGGAGGGAGGGACAAAAACAGCAGATGAACAACAGAATTATGAAGCCTTTTGTTTTCTTTCGTCGTTAGATATTTAAAAGGAGACAACCAAAAAGAAACAATCAACACACAACGCGCCGTCTACCAGTTGTGCCCCTCCGTCACCATCTTCCCTCCCCGCGTGAAATGAGGTGCATCGTCCATCACTCCCATATTCTGTGCCTCTTCTCTCCTCACGTCACTTCCATTGATTCATTCATTCTTCGCCCCCCCCCTCCCCCCGCCATCCATCCATCCATCCATCCATGCAGCACTTCCATTTCCAATCGATCCCAAGCAGCCTTATATTTCACTTTGCTTCATTGCAGTTAATTACCTCATGCATCGTTTCATAATGCACCAAACTCAGACACTTCACACTCTGAATCACCACTCTACAAACATGTAGATAAGTGCGTGTATGTATGTATATATATATATATATACACGCCTGTGCCACCCCCCATCCCATCAACAAACTTCAAATATGGCCCAAATGAGCCCACCCTCTGACTGATTGATGAAGTTCAGCGTCTCTTGCGTGTCAAAAATGCGATCCCCGTGCGTATTGTCGAGGGAATCAACCACTACCACTGATTCCCGCCTTTTTCTCGGTCGAACAAAGTCATAAGACAGATCCATCCTGGACATCTCTTCCCGCAGAATGACGCCGTACTCCTCCTCCGTGAACATGGAATCGACGTGTCGCAGCGTATCCTTGGTGTTGCGCAGGGATTCCTCCGAGAGTTCATTAGGCGCCTTGTCAAGTGCTTGGTCCCCAAATGCGTATCGGCACTTGTTGATGATAACCTGCGGCTTCAGATCCTGCGTTCCGACCAGGTAAACCTCGTACTGGTACGGCGCGAGGACAGAAGCCATTTTGGGAAATATTTTGGTAGTGGATCCCTTTCGCACAATCTTAAGTTTGTTGCCAATCCACTGAAAGAAGATCAAGCGTGACATGCGGTTGTCCTTCGACCCAAGTGTGATGCGAAACAGACCAAAGAGCCACTTTGTCTCTGGTAAGTTTTTCACGAGCTCAAAGATCCCCCCGTTTCCAGCGCCGACCAGCGTCAGGTGGATTGGGTTGGCCTCGAAGGTGGCCCAGTTCAGCGGGCCAAGCTCCGTGTGCAGAGCGTCAAGGACACTTCGAGCGTTGGTGTCAATCTCACACTCAATACTAATTTGCGAGTCCACAAAAGTGGATGAGAAACTCTTTATTTCATCTTCCTCCTTGGGGGCAGGACGAGGTGTCCGCTTGGGCACTGAAGGGGGTAAATCGACGTGCATCTTGCGTGCCTGTTCACGGACAGAGTGTTTGTAGTCCTCTTGAATCTTGTCCAGGGAAATGTCGCCCGTGTCGGTTACGAAAACTTTGCGCATCTGCTGGATCAAAGATTGGAGAGAAAGCGATGCCTTTTCCGTAGTCGTAATCCCAGCCGCCCCTTGGAGAATGTTTTTAAACTGGTTGATCTCCGCGATGCCCCTGCCACGCTTCACAACGCTGCACTTTGGCCCGATGAATATCACGTAGATGAACTTGTTGCGCTTAAAAGTCCCCGTGCCTACAGGAAATTTTGTATACATTAGCTGCACCTTCGTCTCGTCCAGTCGCTCGAATGCATTTTCCACATCGTCCGAGCCGCGGGACACGCACACCACATTTGAGCACTTATCCATTGCGTACGGAGCGCCCAGTGACAACAAATGCGGCCCAAGAGCACACCTCCCCCCTCCCTTTCCCCACCACCCCCAGCGTCTATCTTTATTTAAATACAACACGCAGTAATGCACCAATGTATTCTCTTCCACTCGTGTGCGTCGTCGTCGTCGTCGTCGTGGCGGTGGTAGTAGTGGTGCGTACGAGCTGTGCTCCCTCCTCCTCCTCCTCCTCCCCTCTCTCTCTATGTCCGCGTGCGCAGAGAGAGAGAGAGAGAAGCAGTGAGATGCGTATGAAACCAACCACAACAACAACAACAACAACAAAGAAAAAGAAACTACTGTACGCAAATGTGTATATATAAATATATATAAATATATATAAATAAATACAAATATACAAATATAAAGAAAATAATATCTATAAATATATATTTAATGCGTACCCTTCGCTTTGGATGAAACAGAGGTGTGGCAAATACACGAGAATGGGGGGTGAAGACCACCATGTGCAGAAGAGTCCCAACGGTCCCCCGGCCGTACATGGTGGAAATGGCACCGCGTCAGCATAGAGAGAGAGGGAGAGAGAGTGTGAAAGACAAGAGGGAGGAGGAAGTGGGGGAATTGAAAGCAATAAGTAAAGACAGATATGTATAAATATACCCATTAACTCTTTTCTTCTTCTTCTTCTTTTCTTAAGCCTTTTCTACCCGCCCCGCCTCCCTCGGCCCGATGCTGCTGCTGCTGCAGCTCACACACACACACACACACACACACACGCACTCTCTCTCTCTTGTGCTCCTTCGATTCCCATTTTATTGTCTTCCTTTTTTTCTCCCCCTCCCGCTGCACTTTTTTTTTTTTTTTCTTTTGTCTTCTTCTCTCGTTGGTGTTGCATGTCGTCCGTAGTATAGGGCGCGCCGTCATTCTCATCTCACCCTCCTCACCGCATCGTCCTGCAGGGAAACCACAACATATGATCATCCATCGCAAAATAAATACACAAACACACGGGAGGCGCATTTCTTCGTCATTTCCCTAAATTCATATCGCGTCACTCCCCTCACCTCCCTTCCCACGCCCTTCTCATTGCCGTTCCTTTCCTTCCGCACAAACCACTGCCCTGAGAAGGCACGAGGGCTGTGACACACATACATGGACACGTGTAATACATGTGTATAAGAAATTATTCAGAGATGCTGGTGGGTTTGTATGGTTCAAATGAATGAATCGGGCACCGTCGTATTTCTTCGTTTCAGCGATCATCATACGTGCCCCGTGTGGGTGTCTGCGTGCGCGTCTGTGAACAGAACGTCCTCCCAGCGCCATCATCACCCCACCCCTTTTCCGCAACGCAGTCGCATGCAACGCATCACGTGAAATCAACAGGAGACACGCCCACCCCACTCGTTTATATATATATATATATATATATATATATATAAGCAGAAAACACGAACAAGAATGAGAAGCAAAGACGAAAGTCGTATTTTGCAAAAAAAAAAAAAGAAAAAAAAAAAGAAAAATGAAGCAGCAATCGTATCAGACGGCGTTATACACGAAAGCAACAAACACACGCACACACGCACACACACAGGCACTTTCTTACACCAAACAAAAAAAAAGAAAGAAAGAAAGAAAAAAACAGAAGTACACAATGAAAGAGCCCTACATCCACACGCACACACGCAAACAAAGAAAGAGAGAGAGATTATATATGCGCATTGGAGGAGTGGTGGGAGATTGCAGGTGCTGGTTTGTGTATCGCATGGAGAAGAGGGCGAACATCGCAAGAAAACGTCGTACGCCAAGAGCAGAGAAGCAAACACACACACGTGTGTTTGTGTGTTTTGCCCTTTTGCGCATGCGCGTGTCTGTGTGCGGAAGCACTTCAGGAAACATGGCTATTGATCAGGCAGTCCTCATGCGAGTGCTCGGCACACACACACACAAAAAAAAAAAAAACACACTTCGTTCCTGCCCACGTCAAACACAACAGCACAGCCCTCCATTGCCTCTTTAAAATTGTTTTTTTTTTGTTTTTGTTTTTGTAATCCTCAGCTTCGGTTGTTGTGTTTTTATTTTTAATTTTTTCCGGCTTTCCGTCACGTCGCTTCTAGCCCCCTCCTTACTTTCGTTACTCCTCCTCCAGCCTGACGTGTGCGATTTGCCCGCATCATCCCCCGTTCCACAGACGCCAGGGCACCGAGACAACCTTCCACAATCCCCACCCCACCACTGCTTCGGCCATTGTACCAGGAACGCCTCCATTCACTAAACTCCCTAATCCTTCTTCCAGGTGGCCCCATCCATCTTCGTGGTGACCTTCCCGAGGTATCCCTCCGTTGTAGTGCGAACCTTTTCAATTAGAGAGTCAATTTCTTTCTTCTTATTCTCGTATATGAAAGGGACACTGAAGGCCAACAGGATGCCGCACGTAACGAGGGCAACATCGGAGAGGCAATTGCCAAGAAAGCCGATCACAACGCTCGCTGAGGTCACCGCACCAGAGGTGCGAAAGTCGCGCCATGTGACCAACTGATAAGTTGCCTGAATGGCTTCCACCGCCACCGGCGTTGCAGTGTCAACCAAACTGTCCACTGAACGATGGATGTCGTCTGGCGTCACGCTGAACTTTCCCAAGAAGCCAAATATCATGCCACCGAGGAGAGTCAGCTGGAAAATACGACACAAAAATGTCACCATAGTGTATTGCATGAAACAGTAGAATGCAATGGAGAAGAGTATGCCACCGAGGATGGCGCCAGAAACTGCTGGTTGATGCCACGCGAGCACGTCCCAGAGAGACATTTTCTTAATGTCGTCAATGATACGAGGTCCCATGCTTCACTGTGGTTGCTGCTGCTGTTGCCGTTGTTTGTTCCTTCGTTTGTCGTATTCCTTGCTCCGCTTTTTTTTTTTTTGTTTGTTTTCCCCCTTCTCTCTCCTTTGCCTTGGGATGCAGAGAAAAGGAAGGTGTGGTAGTGGGACTGAGAGACTTTCCCTTGCTTTTCCTGGTGTGGATCTTCCCCCATACGAGAAAATAAAAATGAAACAATTAAAGCCCGAGACGAGAGGATGCATGCAGGGACCAGTGAGGCACGCCAGTGTACAAAGAATGAGCAGCTGACACACGACGCACAACAAACTGCCGTACCACACAACAGACGGGGTCAAGGAGGCGCAGCATCCCCAGCAGGCAAGCAAATGATGAACGACCACAAGGAGAAAAGAAAAAAAAAAACTACGCCAGCACGTGATATCTGATAAGAGCAGGAAGGGGAGAATGGCACCAATGACGCACTCCACACACACAGACACAGACACAGACACAGACAGACAGACAGAGAGAGAGAGAGAAAAAAAAAAAAAGTGAGTGAAGCGCTCCCCTTTCTCTCCCTCTCTCGATGTTCTTCTTCTTTTGTTCTCCACATCCCTTCTTCTTCCTCTCCCTTTTATTATTCTTCGAATGGATGTGCGTGTCTATGTCGGGTACGGCGACGTCCGGTATGCCTTGTGTGCCAAAGTCAGCGTCCAATCGTCATATTCGAGACCCTTTGCGCTCATCCGCTCCAGCACAGCCTGCACGCTTTCAGTGATAAGTGTTGCTGTCAACCCTGGCTTGGGGCCATCGGTGTATAGCACGAGCAGAATGTGATATAGCGTCGCTCCCACCCGGCGATCAGTATATTCCTCCCAGCGATCCATGGCGTTGAAGCAGCTGCTCAGGTGTGGCTCACCGTAACCAGTCACGAGGTGGTAGTGCCTCAGCGCCAACGCCAAGGGCTCACCCACGTCGATGGTGTCAAAGCAATGCCCATGTAATGCAGCAAAGAGGAGTTCATCAATCTCCCCACTCGTCTTTGCACGGGGAAACTCGCTGTAAAACAGCTGTCGTTGCTCGCGATGGCGTGCACTGTGAGATGCATACCAGCTGCAAGATTGTTCCCGGTACTTTCCGTTCTCACTCTGCTCTGACACCCTGAAGGACGATGCACCGCTTCCCTTCGCTTCCCGCGCGTGCACTTGGCGGCTGCACTCCTCGTAGGCGCGGTTGATGTGCCGAAACCCCTCGTTACTTCCACCAACATCCGGATGCTCAGCTTGGCATTTCACGCGGTAGGCTGTCTTTACCATCTCCATGTTGCTGTCCTTGCTGATCCCCAGAGTTGCGAACGGACACGGCGGGGAGGTGGTGTTGGAAGTAGTAGATGATGATGATGATGATGATGATGATGATGATGATGATGAGAATGCCGAGCCGTTTTGGTTTGTTCTGCTAGCAAAGCCTCTCAACCCGTGGCGTGAGCACTGCAGCACCCAGCACGACACATGTGAGTGAGAAGAAGACGTCGTCGTCGTCCACCTTCTCCTTAGAAGTCCCCCTCCAATCATACCCACACACCACACAAAAGACGGGAGCAGCAGCCGGCGACTGCGCCCCCGCCACACCACGCGCAATTCTTCCAACGGCTATCTCCACTCAAAGACGCACATATTTTGTTTGCAAGAGCAGATGAACGGAGAGGAAATAGTGGAGGAGATGTGGCCAAGAGATGAGGACGAGAAACTGTACTCCACCATCGCTTCCACATCATTTGTGTTCCTTCCAGCTTCTCATCGCTGCCGCATGCAACAAACCGCCTTCGCCCTCACGGGTTCATCTTCCCCACCGCCATCTTCCTCTGGCTGCATATACGCATGTCGCTCGCATCACACACACACAAACAAAGAAGGAGCTCTCACATCATCCCTCTCTCTCTCTCTCTAGAGATTCACCCCTTTAATGCCCACTTGGTTGAGTGCAGCTGAAAGGCAAAAAAAAAAAAGCATGTACTATACAGAATGTTCAAAATATGGCAACATGCCCCTTCCCGACCGAAAATATTCCTCCACAGTCCAGCACGGTTGCACATTTCTGTAGTTACCCCAACGCTGCAGGAATTCTTCTTTACCAATGTTTCTGCCTCCATATTTATCCTCAAACTGGGACATGTATTCCAACCGAAATCCCCAGTACCATAAGTTATAACGACACTCCTGAAGGGCATCTCCAAGCACCTTTGTGATAATAGCACCAAATCCTTCGGTAGTGCGCCTAATAGTGAACATGGTGAAGTCATGAAACAGGGCTCCAACGGCGAAACTCAAGCATCCAGCCAGAACCACACTGCCTTTCTTCTCCACCAACTCTACCGACATAATACGCACACCAAATTGTGGACGGTTAGCCATGGTAACAAGTACGTCAATATACTGATCATTTAACCATGTCGTATTGCCATTGGCTGAATGGTATTTCTTCGCCAATTGTAGGGAGTTTCGAATATCACGATTCACCGCAACTGCATATCGTTGAGATGAAACGGCCCGCCGCACCTTCCTACTTTTTCCCCAGGAGCATTCATTTTGAAAATCAATGCAGAATCTTCCGCTGGCACCGTTTGGAAGTGCAAATATCGGCGTCCCCCGCAGTAGAGTGGGGATCCCAAAAAGAGAATGGTAAAACAACCGATGCAGCACGGTTTCCACCGATATCCCGTGCACACTGATGTACATGTAGTCCCCCGTCTGCGAGCGCAGGCAATCAAGAAACTCATCTCTGGAAAGAAGCGTGTGGTCTAATATGGCAATGGATCCAAAACTGCTCAAGGGTCCATCGTCCGCAACTGTGGTGAGAACGGTGCTCAGACGCATCTTACCACAAATCGGCATCTTCACCACCACAACTCTCTCACCATGACGTTCCACTTCATTACCGCCACACCCACATGTCGCATGCTCTTCATGCATCGAAGCATCGACGACACCAAATGGCATGAAATCCACGGTATACGGGCGGCCAGTTTCCAGCGCCCATAGCGTTGCTGTGTATCCATTTGTCAAGCCGTTGTCGACTCGCCTGGCGTAGCACGGGAAGGTTTGCCTTGACATTGTCGGCGATTTCCACCCATACGCGCTGCAAGCAAGAATCTCAAAGGGGTGCAAACTAAAGCAATCCACATAATTGACACCCACCACACACTGGATCTGCATGCCCTTTTTGATCTCGCCAGTCGTCTACTTTTAGCAGAGATGAAAACCGCCAACAACAACAACAACAATAAAAAAAAAAAAGAAAAACACGCAATTCGACCGCACATCAAAACACACACACACACACACACACACACACACACACACACACACACACACACAGGACTTCAGAAAAAGTCATCACCCACCGCGAGTTTCCACAGAAGTGTTACCACATCCTTCCACACACACACACACACCCACACCCGCTCTCAACAAAACATGTAAGGCAAAAACACACACAAAAAAACCTTCTTCCATACCCACAACCGAAACAACAAGAACAAATATCTAAAAACAATATTTAAAAGAAAAAAAAAAAGAGGATGTAACAACAAGAAGCTACTACCCTTTCCGACGACTAGAGAGAGACACAGACACATACACACACACACAAAAAAAAAAAAAGAGATGCGCATCTAATGTCGCAAGGGTGGGGGAAAATAGCGGCGATGGTAGCGAGACCCTACGATAGCCCAGTGATGACACCCGTTTCCCCATCAATGTCAATGCCAAAAAACGCTGGACGTGTTGGAAGCCCGGGCATGGTAGAGATGTCGCCGAGGATCGGGAAAACAAATTTGGCTCCGCAATTCACACGGACATCACGAATGGGCACAGTGAAGCCTGTTGGAGCCCCCTTCAGCGTAGGGTCATGCGAGAAGCTGTACTGCGTCTTTGCCATACAGATGGGAAACAAACCATACCCACGACGTTCAAAGTCGTTCAGTTTTTGGTTGGTATCGTTACGATATTCGACGCCGTCCGCGCCGTATATTTCTTTGCATATTTTCTCAATCTTCGTTTTCAGGCTGTCGCCGTCGGGGTAAAGCATGCGAAAATCCGCCCTCACCGTCTGCGTCGCACGGATGACCGCCTCCGCGAGCGCAAGAGCGCCTGCCCCGCCTTCTGCCCAGTGGTTCGTCACCACCACATCACATGCTCCCGCCTCATGTTGGGCCAGTTTCTTCACAAGATCCAACTCGGACGGGGTGTCGGTCACGAATTTATTGAGGGCCACCACAACGGGGACTCCAAATTTTTGCACATTTTGAATGTGGCGAATGAGGTTTGCGCATCCCACGCGGAGGGCCTCTATATTTTCAACGCCAGCATTGCCCGGCTCCACCCCTCCGTGAAATTTCAACGCACGTACTGTGGCAACAATTACAGCTGCATCCGGCCTCATCCCACTGGCACGACATTTGATGCTGAAAAATTTCTCGCAACCCATATCCGCACCAAATCCAGCCTCGGTCAAAACAAACCCGTCGGGCCCAGCCAATTGCAGTCCAATTCGGTCTGCAACAATGCTGCTATTTCCATGGGCAATATTTCCAAATGGACCTGCGTGCACAAGAACGGGCGTACCTTCGAGCGTTTGCATTAGAGTTGGTTCAATTGTGTCCTTCATTAACACTGCCATCGCACCGGCGCAACCAATATCCTCTGCAGTGATGGAATCCCCTGAGAAACTTCGTGCCACTTCGATAGCACCAAAACGAGCCCGCATATCAGTCAGGTCGTTGGAAAGGGCAAGAATAGCCATTAGCTCTGATGCCACACTGATGTCAAAACCTGTGGTTCGCGTCAACCCCTTTTCCTCCTTACCAAGACCAATGCTCACTTGGCGAAGCATCCTATCATTGACATCCGTCACACGCCTCCAAGATATGGTGTCAGGGTCAATATCTAGGCGGGCAAAGCGTCTCCGTTCCTCAGGGGTTAAATCCTTCGGAGACTTCTTGTCAATACCGAGCTTCTGCAGTCGCTTATACATGATATGCGTAAAATCCCTTTGGTCATTTGTGAGCCGTCGAAAAAGGGCCTCATCATTTTGACTCCGTTCATGAAATATTCTGGTATCTATGGCTGCTGCCAGCAAGTTGTTCGCAGCTGTGATCGCGTGTATGTCGCCCGTGCCATGTAAATTGAATTCCTCCATTGGAATCACCTGACTATAACCACCACCAGCAGCGCCTCCTTTGATGCCAAAGGTAGGGCCTTGAGACGGCTGCCGAATACATGCAAATGTCGGTCGGTGAAGGTGAGCGCCAAGCGACTGTGCAAGGCCGATTGTCGTTGTGCTTTTACCTTCACCGAGTGGCGTAGGGTTCACGCCGGTCACGACAACGTACTTCCCAGGGAGAGAGTTTTTGAGCCGTTTGAGAATGCTCAGTTTCACCTTGGCTTTTGCGGACCCGTAGAGGTTCAACTCGGAAGGAAGAATGCCAAAAGCCTCGGCAATGCGAGTGATCGCATACGGCTCCACGCTTTGGGCAATCTCCAAGTCACCGGGAACAGGACATTGGCACTGAAGGCAGCGGATGGTTGACATTTATCTCGAAAATGAAAAGAAAAATTTAAACACTAAAACGGGCTTGATGCACACACACACTGTACCATGTGTGTTGACGTATGTGCAAGTGTGCGTGATTGAAGTAAATGTGAAGGAATGAACACACACACACATATATATATATATATATGATGAGAGGATAAAGAAGGAACAAAAATAACAATAACAAAAGACGGAAGGAAGAAAGGAAAACAATACAGTAGGGGAGACTCATGCATCAAGGAAAAAAAAAATTTTTTTTACAACACGTTCCTGTTGTGCCAGAGCATTCGCCTTCATCCATTTCTTCCCTTTTCTTCTGGTTTGTTTTCCATGCTCCTGCTCCTCCTCCTCCTCATCATCGTACTCACGATCACCATCACACACCCGCCGCCGTCTCGCTCTCGCTCTCTCTCTCTCCCTTACGCAGCCCCCCTCTTGAACCGCTCGCCTCTCGCTGCTTCAAAACTTTTTGCGTGTGTTTTAATCGGCTTGGCTCTGCTCTAGACGCCTGCTCTTTGTACGGGAGATCCGAAGATACATGCCTGCCCCCAGGTTAATGAGGACCGCCGCGTCCTCGTCCGCGCCCACGACCACGTGACGTGGCACCGAATGGGTTGAAACGCATGTTTCCTCCCCCGCCGCCACCCATCATGGTCGCTGCAACCATGGTCGCTGCCATTGCCATCTGCTGCTGAATTGCACCTGGTCCACCCCCGCGGAATCCGCCGCGATGAAACGCACCAGCCCCCCTTCCCCGCTGGAAAGCGGGAATATTGTCGCGTTTCATTGCCACATTCAAGGGCTTGCCATGCAACGACTGACCGTTTTTAACGATGGCTGCCGTGGCATGCTCGGCTGCCTCAAACTCAATGTAAGCAATCCCCTTCGGCTGATTAGTAAACCTGTCACGCAATATGGTGACACGCTTGATCGGTCCACATGAGCCGAAAAATACACGGAGGTCACCCTCTGTGGTGGAGGGATCCATGCTACCCACAAAAATAGATGTATTCTTGGTTTCCACTGAACCCGTGCTCTTACGTTGACCCTCGTCAAGAGCCGCCGTCTCTTGCAATACCTTCAGTCGCAGATCTTCCTGAAGGTCATTTACCTCGCGCAGCATCTCCTGCACTTGAGGATCTGAATCCACCTCTGTGTTGAACTGGACATCATTCTCATCTGAAGGCTTCGAAGATGACATGCCCCTTTTCTCTCGAGCGTTTTTTTTTTTTTTTTGTTTTGTGTGTATATGTTGTTGTTAAACCATGAACAGCAAAGGGAAAGAAACAGAGGATGTGGGGAGGATTGCACAGATGAAAGGCAAGAAGACGACAATGGCATCTTCGATGTTTGAGTGTGACCGCCATGTGAATAGTAAAGCATCACGTGCACAGAGTAAATATATGCGCCCCTCAGCTCCTATTCACACAATTCCATCGAATGAACAAAATGACTTCTTCTTTTCATTGTTGTTTCTTAGAAAAGAACACACACACACACACAAAACAAACACAAAAAAGAAAAAAAAAAAAAAAAAAACATTTTTTTCGCCACCGTCTCAGGACGCCACTCAATTCAGAGGCGGCGAGAGGGAGACGCAATTGCAGAGGAGAAAACCCCGACGGCACAAACACATAAAAACTTTTTGGCGATGAAGTTAAGAAGAAAAAATGAAGGTGGGCAGAGGAGAAAATAGTGACATTGTAGCGAGAAACATGGAGATAGCGCGGGAGAGCACGCAACGAGGCATCATCATCATCACAATAATAAACTTTTTAAAAAAAAAAAAAAGGAAGAGAAAAGATTATACCCGCAAATCCAAAAGAAAGTTAAGTGCGACCAAAGGGAAGAGGCGTGAAGCACTGCAAAGAAAAATGAAATGGAATCCGATTGGTGTCCCTTTGGGTTTGCTTCATTTATGGAACGTGTGTGTTCCCTGAGAAGGGTGCGTCAGGCCAGCGCAACAGCACCGCCAGATTCAGGGGATTCCATCACACCATTTGCAGAGATGAGCATTACAAAATACATGCATCTGGTGAGAGTCGTGCCGTTGACGTAATAATTGGCGGGATGGCGGCGTAGACACGAAGGCAGCAACACGTAAAACAAACAAACAAACACACACACATATATATATATATATATATATATATATGTTTAATGTGGAAATATACCAGAAAGGTGCGAATAAAGAGACGAAAGAAATCGCCAAATGGCCCCCCTCCCGCGGCATTGACGCACAATTCTAAACCGGAAGAGCAACAGAGAAAATAATAATAATAATAATAATGTCTCTGCGTGAATGTGTGTACGTATGTATACATATTATATTTCGACTTGTTGTTTGCTTTCGTCGCAGCTTCATCGTGCAATCCACCACCACCACCACCACCACCAGAAACACACACACACACACACAAAAAAAAAAAAAAAAAACAGAAGTTTTTTAGAGCGAGTAGTGGACGCCCAATGCAACCCAGCGGCTGATCGAGTCATTGGGCATTGAAAACACACACGAGCGTCAAAAGACGGTCCTGCATATTTTATTCACCCAATCACTCGCTGGGGAAAAGAAGCCCGTGCATGTTTAGCGCCAGCTTCAGACAGTTTCGGTTCCGGATGGGGATGGGAGGAATTTAAAACGAAAAAAAAAAAAAAGGAAAGCAGTGCGTTGCAGCCATTGCCACCTGCAGAGTTGCGCCACCAAACCTTTTTTGTTGTTGTTGCTGTTGTTGTTTTTCCTCCACCCATCCGTGCGGCACGGACATCCCCACATGAACCCATCGTATCTTCACTCTAGCGGTTCCGCCTCTCCGACACGTTGCGGGAAAGCAGAGGGACCATGCTTTTCTTCGCAAAACTACATCGGCGCATCGAGTCTCGGTGACCCATCGTTTTCTTCACCTCCATCAGAAACGACAGCTCATACAACCGCATGGGAAGGATTCCATTCGTCTCTTGCCCGATCAATTGAGCCTCGGCCGCGCGAATAACAAGCCACTGCAGCTTCATCATTGTTAACGGTGTGGGCTTCAAACAGACCCGCACGGCAATTGACACAAATTTCTCCACATCATCAAGCGGAGCAAACGCCCCGTACGTAAAAAGGCGATCGCGCAACGACTCACCATAACGAAGGAAATCCCCAAACTTCAGCACCTCAAGACCATCACATGATTCCATGAGGAAATCACGCGCCTCATATGATGCCACACCGGGTGGGGTGTAGAGAAGAAAATATTCATGGAGCATATCGGCTGTGATGTGCTGCGTATGATGTGAAAGCGTATCAAAGACTGCTTTCGCCTCACTCACTGCTCTGGAATGACTAACATCTTTTATCCAATCATTTTCCGCCTCCGCAAATTCAACCTGCCTCAGAAGCCTCGCAAAATACTTCGCGAACCGCCTTTCCTCTGTGGCAGCCACAGCGAATTTGCCCGACTCTTTCCGGACAAATTCCCCTACATGTCGCTGCGTTGGCAGTGATTTCCTGACGTGTGCCACACTCCCTCCATTATACAATAAATCATACTTGTTGGCCGGTAACATACTAATACGTGGAAGTTTTTCTACCGGTGTACGCCCCACCTTTTGGCAGTTGCTATTCCAAGGCGGATGCTTCGTCGGCGATGCCACACCCCGCTGCACTTCTAGATGCCTCGGTCGATGCGGTGTCGGTTGCGAGCACAAGCTGTAGTTCCGCTTATAATCGGACGGTGGGCTTAAATTCTGGAGGCTAGGCACCCGAGAATAAGCACATTCCGTAAAACAAGAGTTACGACGAGAAGTATCACGATTTGAGTGACTTCTAGAGCGCTCTCGCGAGACGGACGGCAGGATCCAATCTGGCGACTGAACCTTTGTTTTTTGGTTCTCCATGCCAAATAAACACACAAACACCCTTTTCCCCGCTTATGTGCCCTGCACCCCGGTATCGGGTTTCTACCAAACACCGCTACTCCCTGCTCCTGCTCCTGCTCCTGCTCCTGCTGCTGTTAGTGTTATTGGCTTCGTTCGCACAACAAAGACACCCAGAACACTTCCCTAGTACGAAGTGGGGAAAACAAGACAAAACTAGAAGGCACTGGGGGAAGGTGATACATGCATACATATAGAAGGTGTAGAGAGAGAGAGAGGGGGGGGTGAGATGGTGAGGAAGTGGTGGCAAGCGCCTCAGTTAGATTGAATACGGCTACCTGCGTACCATCTCAGGCGTCCATTCACCACCATCACCCACTCTTCTTCTTTTTCTTTGTTGTTTCTTGATATTCTCGCAATATATATATATATATATATATATATATATATATATATGAGCTCAACAAACACATGCACACATCCCTCGTGCATGGCAGAACTTGCCACCACCTCCAGCACCATCATTGCCACGCATTCTGTTAAGGTGCCCTCCCACTTTTTCGTCTCCCTTCCTCGTTCCCTTCCTCCTTCTTTTTTCTGCTCTCTTGTAGCGTGTGAGGATTTAATTTAAAAAGGTCACATGGAGCATACTGTTGCACCCAAATCCAGGAGTTGCACAAAGTCGTCGCCGCCGTCCGAGACACGCTTTTCCACGTCGCATAGCTTAAGCATGATAATTCCTCGCTGCGTAGAGTTCAGAGGGCAATCGGGACCCACAATATACTGCTGTAGCTGCAAGATAACCTGACCAGCCGGATAACCCTGTTGAACAATCTGCTTCGTCATGGCATACATGTCGTCAAAGTTTCGTGAAAGAAGTGCCGCGACGTACGCTTGCATCATGTTTGACGGTAGACTGCCCGAAACTTCGACAAATTCCTCTTTTGTGAGATCTTTTCCGTGAGCTTTGTGTGCGTGTTGCAGGAACATGATGGCCGATCGCATGTCCCCGCCACTCACACGGTCGAGCGCGTCTAATGAGGCGTTAGAAAGCTTCACCTGCTCCATCTGAGCAACCTCAAGAATGCGATCATGCAAAGCATGCTTCACCAAAGGCTTAAAGCGGTACTTTGCGCATCGACTCGCTATGGGATCAATAATGCGACTGACATAGTTGCAGAGGAAGCAGAAGCGGGTGGCGTCGCTGAAATCCTCCATCATGCGACGCAACGCAGCCTGTGCATCTGGTAACAGCGCGTCTGCCTCATCCAGAATAATGAGCTTGAACTGCGGCACAGGGTACACCTTGCCATCGGACTGCAGCTTTTGCCCCACATTTCCTACCGCCGTCTGTGCGAATACCTTCACCTTCTCACGTATCACCTGGATGCCGCGATCATCACTTGCGTTCAGTTCTCGCACTCGGCTGTGCACATAGTCTGGGCCAAAGAGCTCCTGCGCAAGAGCTAGTATGGCGGTTGTCTTCCCCGTGCCAGGTGGACCGTGAAAGAGGAAGTGCGGCATGCTCGCCCCTCTCTGCAGGCTGGCCCGCAGCGCACACACCGCCTCCTCCTGAGACTTTACCTCGTCAAGTGTCTTGGGGCGGTACTTCTCTACCCATGGCCTTGCGTCAGAGCTCGGCTCGATACGCGCTTTCTTCGTGAGGACGGGACTCTGCGCCATTCAATCCTTCCCACGCCCTTCACAACCACGGCGCAATTTCTTTGCGAACCGTTCCTCCGTAAAACTCAAGAAGGGGGAACTGAGAAAGGAGGAAAAAAAAAAAAGCCTCCACCTGCTGCAGCAGCACCACCAGTGCCAGCCGTATTCCACACTCAAAAGAAGAACACCGTTTACTACCACTACTGTTATATATATATATATATATATATATATATATAACAGAATAATAATATAATGTATATAACAAACAAACAAAGAAACAAAAAAATATATATAGATATAGATATAGATATATTTATATATATTGCTACACGGGTTAATGGACGAAAGGAAACAAAAAAGAAACAAAAAAGAGGGGGTGATGTTTCATCTCTCTTGCGGAAAAAAAAAAAAAAAAACATATGCCTCACCCCGTCCTCCTTTCCTTCAAAGGATCTTCTGTCAAGGATTATTATAATGATGATACTACTCACGAGAGAGGGAGCGAGAAGAGGCCTCTTCAATCTTGCGTCGCAGTGAGGAGCTTAATTTCTCCGTCCTCCGCTCCTGTGAAGCGACAGATCTTGGCATGCTTCCCCCCAGTGTAGAGGGTTGTGACCTCCTATCCGTGAATCCCGCATCAGTTTCGCCGCCGTTTCGTGTGCGGACGGAGGATTCCCCTACCTGTGCCCTCGCGAGCGGCGTATTGGATGCCGTAAGGTCGGCGTGAGTGTCGTATATATCGCTGTGTGAGAAAGTGGAGACGCTGCGTCCCGCCCCTCTCGTCGGTGTGGGCTCCGTGACACTCAACTTCGTGAGGTTTCCTGTTACGCTAGGCGATGTGAAAAGCCGCCTCGCCACGGCGGTGCCAAATATGACCTTTTCAAATGCCTCGGCGTTGTCAAGCACCGCTTTTATCTCCGGTGTCTCTTGTTGAATGAGGGACTCCACCTTTTTGTCGCCTACAGGGATGGAAACATCTGTAAAATGCGAAAGTGTGATATACAGCACCCTCGCCATCTTCCTACACGCAGCATCACCCGTCTCCATATATTTTCTTGCCACCATTGAGAGGTCTGTTGCACTTATTGCTGTTGTCGCTTCAGAAACATTTCTGACACCGTTGTGGTAAGGCTCCCCGCGCGATGCGACGATGCCAAGTGCGATGTATCCCAGAGATTTTCGCCGCAGCTCGTGGTGCGTGCCTCCCTCCAGTGCATCCACAATGCTCCTCAGCGCCGCAGGGTGGCCTTTGCTGCCAACAACTAGGGCACGGAGAGCGGTGTCCGTGGCGTGCGCGATCGCCAAGACAGTGACAACGATGCCAGAGAGCAGGGAAGAGCACCACTTGGTGAGCGCCGCCCTCAACGGTTTTTCATGATAAAAGGCTGCGGGAGTCCTCCCCGCGATTACACAAATGACAGCACACGCCTGACGACAAATGGCGGACCGCTTCTCCGTGGCGCACACAGAGAGCGGGTCCACAAGTTGTAAAACAGTCCGGGGGAAATGACGGCTGAAGCACTCATCCGTCAGCTCCCTCAGCCAACCTTCTATTATCTGCAACGCCCTCAAGCGCTCCCCAGGTGTTCCTGTCGCTGTTATGGACACCTGAGCCAGGCGATGCACTTCACTGTCTAAATGCGCATCGCTTGGCAGTGGAGAGACTGTACCACCTGCGGATGCCGTCATTTCATCACTGCCTCCAGAGACTCCACACGACGCATCTGGCGCGCTACGACCCATCAGCCTGAGAAGCGATGACTGATCCTCTACCATATAAAACCTGAACATCGTCTCTGGTGCATTTCCAGAGGCAGTTTCAATAAAATCTAAATATTCAACAGAAAATTGCAGCGCATTCTCAGCTATGCTAAAATCATTCCCATCTTCTACCTTGATGCGCAAAAGGGCACGAGTTCTCTTGCTCAACTGCACCATCGCATCAAGTTTAGCAGCTGGAAGAATTTCTCGGAGGCGAGGTTCCAATGCAATTGCCTTGGCGCGAGTCAAGACCTTCGCCTGGTGCATCGGCACCACACCATCCCGACGCTGCATGTCAAAACTGACCGCGTCACCAAGGCCAATGTGCATAAGGCACTGAAAAACGGTTTCCGGAGAACTCTCGAGCCGTTTTGCCACAAATCGTACGCTTCCGAAAAAAACTACCAACTCCTTCAAAGTCTCGTGAGTTTCTTTGAGTTCCTCGGGTGTATGAGGTGGGCGGCGCAGTGTTCCGTGCAGCTCCATCTGGCGCTGAAGCAGCAAGGAAGTATCCATACTTCGCACTACAAAATAAAACCACACATAATCGAGTCAATGAATAGAAGGATATACAATTCAAGTAGATAAGAGCCTGAATAGAGAAGCCTCAGCCAACTACTGCAGCAACAGCTGAGACGGAATGCATCCAGACAAGTCCATCCATGCATGGATGCATGGATGCATGAATGAATGAATGGGTTGGGAGGAGAGAAGGATGCAGGAACAAAAAAAGAATCGAGCAAAACAACAATAAGCACGCGCACACACACAAATATCCCCCAACATACCAATGCATATACAGGCACACATGCATACATTGTTATGCGTTAATGATATGTGGATCAAGACAACGCCGTCAACGACACAACAGCACCGACAACCCCCAAGGCATGTGTCGACACTGCCTCTGGCAACGTGTTTGTTAGTAGAGACATGCTGGACTCGTCATAGCGAAGTTCATCGCGCCTCGTTAGCTTCAATAGAGTAATCAAGCTACAACTCAGCCGGTGTTTTTGACTCAAGGAGGCAAGACCCCCTCTGTCAACCAATGCAGCAACCCATTCAATGCCTTGCCACCTCTTCAGCCTGAGGAGGGAAGCAGACGGCAGTGCGTCGTCTCTAGAATTCACCAGCTCCTGCAGCAGCAATGGGTTGTGCAGGAGACCGACCGGAAATGCGACGCCATCATCACTCACCCCTTCGCGGGGTGACCAAAACTCGAGATGTACACCGCATGTGATGGGTGTGTTCTCCAGACACTCACACACCAGCTGCGGTACTGGCACCACAAGTGCATCACGGAGCGCCACGCCGCGAGACACCCTCACGGGGCCCACCATCTCTGGTGTGCAACAGCAAGCAAGAAGAACCTCCAGTAGAGTGCTACGCCGCCAAGCCTCATCATTCACATCGTTCGGTGTGGCGCTGGACCACGATCGTATGGTGACACACCGTCGGGTAAACAAGTCCACACCACCATTATTACCCCCGCCGTCATCATGTTTGTCACTACTGCTCATACCGTCACGCGTCGCGGCCCCTGCCTTCAGAAGACCCCCTCCCCCATTTGTATGCAATGCGGCATAAAAAAGAAGATGTTTCCCCGTGGCAGCTTCAATATCTGCCAGCGTCATATCACTCGCCTCACCAAAGAGGCCACGCAGAGCCAAGGCAAATGGTGGCACATGGTAGTAGTTTCCACCGCCCCAGTGTGCGTGCATTACGCGGAATGGTACAGATATAGCGGAAACTGTAAAAACGTTCTCCGCGATGGAGATAAAACACGCCGCCATACGATCAGCCGGGATCCTTAAGGCCATTGCAGCCGCCACAATAGTCGCAAACGATGCCGCACAAAACACATCGGTTCTGCTCCAAATGTCCTCGTAACTGACACTGCTGCCAGAAGAGGTGTAGTTACGCAGAGCCAAGGCGAGAAGATACGCCTCCATTCCAGCGCCACCCAAAACAGCCACACGAAGAGTTTTCACGTTTCTTCGACCTTTGCTCTTACTTAGTGGCAGGAGCGAATGAGGCATAAAAGATAGCCGTGTCTCCCAGATGGCCTGCAACTCCTTCAATTGAGTGGTGATTGGATTCCCAGCAAGACTCAGCCACTGAAGAAAAGGAAACTTGGCGACCGCATGGCACTGGGTGTTTTCAGGATGAAGTAGTGAAGCAAAGAGCGGCTTCAGGCGAACAGTGATCTCATTAAAGTCCAGCATGAGAACACGTAGTTGTGGCTCGTTGGCCAGAAGGCCCAGTAGGGCCGAAACCCGATCGTCACCTAAAAAACAGCAGGAGAAGTCAATAATAGTTAAATGCGTCCTGTTGTTTAGCATTCGCCAGAGGGATGCAAAGTGTCTCGCCAATGGTATCTGCCGTGAGAGCAAGACATGCGACTCTCCCTCATCCCCCTCAATCCGACTTAACTCCGTCTCCAGACAAGTTCCCCAACGATCATCAAACTTTTGAATTGGTTGCATGGCACTCATAACATCGTCCTCCATGCGTTGCTGCTCCACAACTAGACCCCCCTCTGTATCCTTTAGAGCACTCAGCGTCGCCGAGCTCCCCAGAATCCCAATGCAACCCCCACCACCAGTGAATGCAACACCTTGGAGCGATCCTCCCCCACCCTCATAGCGTCGCTTGAGCAGCTGCAACATCCTTGCAGAGGCCGCATCGCCGCTGACGCCGTGAAGTGCGCTCCACAACGCTTCCATTGACGTCTCTGCCAAGCCTTCTTGATCCTTGGAGCTCTCCTCCTCCTTCTCCTCGTCCCCGTCGCCTCTTGACATGCAGTGCGAAATTATCCACGATGAGGACGCACAGCGGCTGTAAACTGCTGTTATTTCATACAGTTTCTCAAGCTTAACACCCACATTGTGGAACAACATGGTCGGTGTTGGCAACCCCTATGTGGAAGGGCGTGGAGCTTGGGGAAAAGGAGCGCAGACACAAGGAGACATTCCACCCCTCGCCCTCAAACCCCCCACCAAAAAAAAGAAAAAAGAAAAAGAAAAGCCCTCATGTCCTCCCCGTTTCTCTTCGCTCTCCAGATGCATTCATATGCGCAAGGAGAAATTCTTTTTTTTTAAAAAAAGAAAAGAGGGAGGCAAAGGTGCATGATCGCCCACAACCCCACAAGGCACTGTTGAGGATAAGAACATCATAAGATGTCATAGCGTTTCAATGAAGGCCATGCCGATTCGGCTGATAGCAGGTCAGCGAAGGGAAGTGCCGCTGCAATAGCATCCCCGGCCACCGTCACCGCAGGATCATTTCCATATCCGATGATATGCATCTCGCCAAGCGAGAATTCCTCCTGCATCCGCGCATCTTGTCTCTCGATATAAGGCAAGTATATTTCCTCCACCTCCTTCACTGACAGCGTAGCCGGGAAGTCAGCAAGCCGCGGCGTATCCCTTCTACTATACTGCGCGCGAAGAAAAGCTTCTCGCAGGACACCCATGTCCACATCCATCACCCAGCGTAGGGCTTAATCACCACTTGTTGGTGGAGAACTGACCAAGGGAAAAAGGCAGAGAATGTGTCGCACGTAACATCTACAGGTGAGCCGCACCCTCCCCTCCCTCGATAAATGAAGGAAGATAAAACAAAACATGACCAAACTTGAACGCCTCACTCCCCAGAGAGAAGAATAAAAATAACACTATCATACATCAATGCGCCTTGATGCTCTTCTTGTTGCTTCTGTTCTTGCCCATATTTGCTTCGTTGCTTGTTTAATTTCGTGCGTGCGTGCGTGTGTCAAAGAAAGAGGGAGATCCAGGGTCCAGTTCCGTCATACTCCAACAAATCCCACAGTCGGTACATCAGGCGAGGGCCCTTTTCTCTCTGAACGTGTCCCTTGGAGAGTGCCGTCGGATCCCTTCATCTGATCGCCTTCCTTCACCGATAATGATGTTGGTGTTGGCGGCGGCAGCGGTGTAGATGCTAGTGGTGGCGGGCCCGTTGCCTCCTCCAGTTCCTCCCAAATGTACTCGCCAGTACCGTCCCCCTTGGCTTTTTTTGAGTACACTACCACCAACTCTGATCCCTCGCTTTCAATGCCGCAGTTGTACAAGGTGGAGAAATCATCAAGATTTTGCCGTCCGAGGTACAACCGAATGGTGTAGAAGGTGCGCCCCGTCAGCTTCTCGTAGCGCTCCTTGATTACCTGAACCGTGTCATGATTCACATCGCAGTGGAGAAAAATAGTCAACTTGTGACGCTTCAGTCGCAGATAATGCGGTGGGGGAGCGACCGACATGTAAGATGTGCGTGAATCAAAAGGCAATAACTAGACACAAGCACTTGGAGGAGGGATCAAAGAATGAGAATAATAAGAAAAACAAGAGACAGAGACGGAGATGAGCATGCTGCAGAATCTGGACACCCCCTCCCCGCCAAAAAAAAAGAACAAAAACAAAAAAACAAACACGGGTAAAGAAGGGGATAGAGAGAGAGAGAGGGGGTCTAAGAGACACACACACACACACACACAGCATACATGGATGAATGCCTGCCGGCATGCAAGCGCGTGCATTCACAGTCCATTTCTGCTACTCATTGTACTCCCTCTGCCTGACATAGTTTACAAACTTGTGATCCGCATCCCGAAGCATCTTGTTCGACAACCGGCCACGATGTCGGTAGGGATTTCCCATGTCGACTACCAAACGATTAACACCAGGCATGACCTCCTTCTCCCGACCAATAGGGGCTGTAAGCTCGTATTTAAAATCGCGGTGCACCTGGTGAATGGTCGGTGAGTACCGCAGGAGCTCGTCCGGCGTGGGCGCATTCGTCAAGTGCTGTGCACGACGCATCCAATGACCACGCATTGTGTGAATCCGCCCAGCAAAATCACGCATGTTGAAGAACTTCTTGTCTATCAGCTCCTTTCGCTCTTGAAGGACACGAATCGTCCCCTCGCTGTCTCCAAGCTCACGATAGATCCGCTCCGCGTGGTCCAGACACTGATCCGCAATCGCAAAGGTGCGGTCATAGTCAAACGGGCTGAAGTACAAAAACTTCTCCTCAAAGTTGAGATGAAACCGGCGGCTCAGTCTCGGCAACAGGCGCAGCATCCGATGAGACTCCCCCCAATTGTGAAACATCTTCATGATTGCCACAGCTTCCTCATACGCCCCCTCAGCAGCCTCCTCCTTCTCTCCCAACGCTTCTCTAGTCAGGCCCAGCTCCAACAAGGCCTCGCAGATAAGCTCAAGGGATGGTCGACTTGACGCATCTAACATGCGAATCGCGTTTTCAATGTTCCTCCTGCTGCTTTCGAAGCGGCCAACGTGCCGAAAGGCGCTGGAAAGCTTCAGGAGAATACCCACACGCTGCGAGTGGTTGTCTGGGTAAGCCACCGCGTATGCCTTGGCGACGACGCCATAGTGCTCCAACGCCTCCTGAAAGAGATTGCCCTCCATGTAATAGTCCCCTTGCAGCTCCAGCTTCGCCACTTCACCAAGCGGCACATACGGCCGCTCAGCCCTTGGAGACGGCCTTGGTGTACGGTGTACATCGGCCATATGCATAATCTCAGTGCTGCTGGCGTCACGCCACGAGACTCCAGCAGTGCCATCGTCACCGGAAGTCATTGCGTCTTCATTTGGTGCTGAGACTGGTTTCTCCAACGCCGTGCTTGCCCTCACACCCTCCGGCAGGCGCTGCTTGGGCTGCACCAGCTGGTTAGGGAACAGCACACCGGGGTAGTAGGAGGTATACAGTCGCGTAACCCAGCGGCGTTGCAGCACCAGAGAAGTCAAAAAAACAGCGCTCGCACTATGCGCCGAGGGGAAACGCGCACTCATAAGAGCACAAATAACGCCGCCTTCCTCGCTTCTGCAGTACAGCCCCTCCTCCTCCTCCTCACCCTCCCTCTCCAATGCGACCAGACACACACACACACACACACACACACACAAACAAAAAAAAAAAGAGATAAATCCTTGCGCAACGCAATTCACTTACTTATTAAAAATACCTCTCGTTATTTGATGTTTAACGCACCTTCCTTCCTCCCCGTTAAATGCTGCAAGAACGAAATCGCATCCCAACATGCAGAAATAACAACAACGACAGCAAAAGAAAAAAATTTTTTGTTTAGGGTGGTGGGTTACAGTTTTGATTTGCATGTGCGTGGGAGCGTAAAGAGTGAATGGGAAAGAAAAGTCAGCATGGGAAGCACACGCACGCACACACGCACAGAGATCCAGCTGTGTATACACGCATACACATGTTGCTCCCGCAGAGAGAGAGAGAGAGAGAAAAAGAGACTAAAGGGAGAGATGAAGAAGACGCAGAAAATTATAGGGCTTTTTCTTCTCAAGCAGCTGGTATCAAAACGTGGAACGAGAGGTGCACTCCAAAGCATCATCATGGGCGTACGGGTGCAGCTACCAAAAAAAAAAAAAAAAAAAAAGGGATAGAAAAAAAAAAAAGAGTAGCTGCAGCGCATAAAAAAATCCCCCATCCCTCTCCGCCTGCAAGCGTACATGCAGATTTACTCACTCTCATCCATAGCCTCTGTTCCCCTACATAGACTCGTATACCAAAAAGCTGTTCAGGGCATGCGCCGATGCCACGTTGCTTCTTCTTCCTTGTCGGTGGTCGTTATTATCTAAAGCTGTCGGTGTTCATTTCCTCACGGTTGAGTTCGTGGTAGCCCGTACGAAATTCGCCTTTTCCCAAGCTATCCTTCACAAGCAACACCCATTTAGAGCACGAGCGGAAAACGTCAATGTGAGGAACCATTTCTGGGAATTGCGTGACACCCTTAATGCGGTAGTTGACGACCGAAAGAATAACTAGATACACAAAGAAACAAAAGAGCAGTATAAGCACGAACCCTACTGTAGACCATCCTTTATTATCGTCTGAGACTAAATTCTTCCCGGATGCATTCCCCCCAACCTCAGTCGCCGCCGACGACGACGCCCCTACTCTTGCTCCTGATGTAGCAGCCTCTGAGGGATGGTCTCCAGCCGGCTGTTGACCTGGAGGCTTTCCGGCATCAGTGACGTCATCTGTCCACACAACGCTGACTTCGAGGAGCACATAGCCACTGGTTGATACCGCAGGTGTGAACATCAAGTAGGCCACCGCATTCATCCATGGGAACACCTCATTGCTCTGGTGAGTCACGCCGTTAGGATCGTTTGGCGACGACGACACCCGAAAACTCATAGCTGTTGCTTGTTCGTGGTTGGGAACATTCACCATGAGACCCTTCGCTCCTTGTGGCGCGATGGACTTAAAGTAGATCCCTGCAGGGGTCGCCACTTCCGAGATGGTGGTGGGGACGGGCGCCACAAAATTGCCGCTTGGCGAAATATCAATATAACACACTGGGCGGTTGGCATGGTAGCTCCAAAAACGAAAGGGTACCGGAGCATCCTTACGAATTCGCTTCACTTCAATATTTATGTTTGTTCCCCCCTCCACGTCGGAAACAATCACGATGCCATCGTTATTCGACAACGATGACACCGTTTCGCCTTCAACAAGGCGATATGTGGCGTTGAGCTGTATCCACCGCTGCGAAAGATCACCGAGATTCGTTGGAAACGCTCGCACAACAAGAATGATCGCCTCACCCTTCAACGGCGTCATAGAAACGGGAATGCTGATGTGATCATTATAACCACCTGCAAACCCATCCAACTCCGTGCACATGGACACCACAAGACTGTCACTCCCGCGTACAGTGCAGCAATACAGCAGTGACGCGGCAAGCAGAAGACAAATGAACTGAGCGGTACCGCGAGCCATGTCCAACACGAGATCCTAAGCCCCACCACCCCTCCTCCCCCTATTGATACCACCCTTTCTCACCCCCCACGCGATGCTACGGAAGTGGCACTTCACCCTGCCATTACACACGAACCACGGCACAGACACACAGACACAGAAAAAAAAAAAAAAATATATATATATATATACAGGCAAAACAGAGAAGAGAGTTTGGGGTGAAGTGAGCATGGTTGTCAGATGTGGCAAATTAGCCACACAATCCACAGAGCGTGAAACGAGAACCCAAAACTCAAAATTAAAAAAAAAAAAAACATCATGTTCGCTCCTGAAATCCTTTTTTTTTTCTTCTCTTTTCTTTGTTTAGCTTCTCTGCCGCACGGGAAGCAATAAAAGACCGGGTAAACAGAAAGACTCCCTCTCCAAATAAAAAAAAAGAAAAAAGGGAAAGGCGAGAAGAGAGAAGAGAGAAGGACGGAGGGAAAACATGAACGACATCACCCTTCGTAGTGTCTCATCGACGTTTTGCTTCTTTACCTCGTTGTTTCGTTCTCTCTCTCTGTGTGTGTGTGTGTGTAGGGAGGGGACATCATCCCTCATATGCATGCGGCAAAATCACTTCACGGAAAAGACGACAACAGCAACCGACAATAATAAAGAGCTGGAAACGGAACGGAAACTCCAAAGCATGTCACGTTGCAAAGAAGAAGACAAAAAAAAATTTTTTTTCTTTCTCGTCTTTGTTTAACAAACGGGGGAACCGCCCCACACCTTTGCAGAGACTCACTATGAATCTCTAACACACACACATGTGCGCAAAGATGCAGAAGCAAAAAAGAAAACAGAAACGAGGTACAATCCAACAGAAAAACAAACAAACGAAACTGACTGAAAATATACGCTCGTCACCGCTGCTGCCGTGTAGACTACCGTCGGTAATCGTCGTCGTCCATGAGGTCGTCAACAGTGAGCGCCTTCACAAGCCACGTGTTGTGCCGTAGATTGCGGCTTCGGTGGGAGAATGGCTTCTCTGATACTCTGCATGATTCTGAAGTACCAACAGCGTGCTTATTATGACTGGCTGTGCCGTTTCGGTCGTGCCTCTTCTTCCTTTTCGGCCTCTCGGATGGAATGCAGACGCCCCGGAGAACACCGGGTCCTTGAAGCGGCGCTACCTCGCCATGTGCTGCGTCAGATTGCATGCTAGGGCATCCACTGGGTGAAATGGGATGTCGGAATAGATCCTCATCGGTGAAATACGAGGACGGCATCAACTGATGCACCTCGCCACCAATCCCAAGAAAAAGATCATCATCTGAGTCGCTTTCATACAGCAGGCTTCCTGGGTCTTCAATGCAGCGAGGAGACTGGAGCATTATCACCTCCTCTTTATTCTCCGCCTTGCTGATGTTGCTACCGTTCCTGCAGATGTAATATTCCAGACTATTCTCCAGATTTTGTTTCGGCAGTACACTCTTGTCACCCATACGGTTTATTTGCCGTCTTCGTTGCCACCTGTTTTCCTCGTGCTTTATTTCTGTCACTCAACTCCACCGCCTTATTTTGTTCAGCTCACTTTCGATTCCTAATGCTAACCCTGTTGTACGGTGTACAAGACCATCAACACCATTGGAGGTGTAGATTATATGTTTATGTAGATATATCTATCTATATATCGATGTATATATGTGTATGTATATATATATATATATACAGATAGATATGCAATCTACACAGATGTAAAGATATTTAGTTACGTGCCTATTGCCTTACGCCCTCGTTCTTCCCTTCCACCGCAGAGCGGCGTGCACACACTCGTACACACGAGAGATGGAGAGACAGAGAAAGAGAAAAAGAGAGTGAGAGTGAGCGGGAATGCACCTATGCGCATTCCTTCTCGAAAGGACGGGAACAGGGGAGGGTCGGGAAGAGAGAAGGAAACAAAAAGAAAAGAGGTAAAGAAAAGAAGAAGAGAAAAAAAAAAAAAAGGGGGGGGGGGGGGGGGGAAGGAGGCAGTTGGGGCAACATGCATTTTTTTTACGGCTATGGGAAAAATTTTACACCACCACCCCCAAAACCCATCGCTTTGCATTTCACTCTCCCGCTCCCATTATATATATATATATATATATATATATTTTTTTTAATGCAGATGTGCAGCCTCTATTAACACACCGGCAGAGTAGTAATGTCAAGTAACTCGATGTACACCCGCCATCAGCTGCAAGAACAATGCGCAAGCGCCAGTGACGGTCACTTTCGACCGCTCGATAGATTGAGCCACTCTCACGCAACATTCACAGTGCGTGCGTGATTCGCCCGTCCCCATCCACCCACTCCGTCGTACGAATGCAAGACACAAATTCCATGCCACAACCACCCGGGAAGATTAAAAAAAAAATTTTTTTTTCTTTTTCATCGCATACAATTATATGAGGGGTACGGCGGAGACTAACCACCAGAAAAGCCACACACACACACACACACACACACACACACACACACACACACACACACACACAAACAGACAAATAAAAGGAGAGCGACTATGTGTATAGTAGACAAGCAAAATTTATCGCCCCGAACAGATGAAGAGCAACAAAAGTCAAAGCCTTTGCAGTACGACAAAGTAACACCGATGATCAAACAATAACCTTACTAGAAGAATGGGATATTTTGCCTGGAATTTTGGAAAGGGTGTAAAATGCCAACCCCAAGAGGGTAAGTAGCACACCAAATACAGCCAGTGTCCTGATCTCCGACGTGACAAAGACAAAGCCGCTCAATAGAACAAGAGAAGTCTTGAGGTATCCTACAATATTCATTGTAAGTGGAGATGTTTCTCTGACAAAAAGAAAAAAGGAGAAGTTCACACCAAACGCAAGTAAACAGGAGAGAGCAATCGTCCATACTGTCGTGAAGGTTACGTTGTGCATCATGAGGCTGTTCGAATCATCAAAGGGAATCACGAACAGCAGCATCAGAGCACTGAGAGGGGCTTGATAGAGCAGCAGTTGCATGGGTGTCGTGCCCAGTTCCTCCTGCTTTCTCTTCCCCCATATCGTATAAAGGGAGTTCGCGACAATGGCCAAAAGCGCCCAGATAGACCCCACTACGTTTAGGTCCGCGTCCGAGTACACTGTGAACGCCACACCAGTGCACACAGGCACCAGCGAGAGTAGTGTCTCCCTCCGCTCGCGCTTGTGGTAGTGCACGTACTCCAGCCACACAATGACGGGTGTGCATAAAATCTTGGAGATCTGGTACACACTGACCGTGTTTGTCATGAGGGAGAGGTTGTTGAATACCACGTACCCGCAAAACGCCGCGCTGATAGGTAGCACCTTCACAATACTGAGCTGCTTGACAGTGAAGAAACCCAGTTTTGCAAAGAGCAGACATCCAAGGAAAGAAATAATGAAATGAATGAATGTCAGAAAGGTGCCAAAGCGGAAACCGGCCTTCATATACACCAAATGCTTGTTGACAAGTATCAGACCAACACTGCTGAAAACATTGAGAAATAGGCTTCCATATTTCTGCACATTCTCCAAGATTAGAAGATTTTTGTGCCACATGTTCATCGCGTCCATCTATTCTCAGCCACCTCCAGCGCCAGCCACTATTTTCTTCCCCCACCCCCCACCCCACCCCAGACCCCACACCACCACACCCCTTCGTAAAGTATAAAAACAAAGAGAGAGAGAGAAAGCGGGAGGAGGAGGAGGGGGAGACGTACGCGCCCATAAACAACGACGCAAAAAGAAGTAAAACAAAGGATGAAGAATAAAAGGCAGGGAGAACACATTACAAACACACACACACACACAAAAAAAAAAAAGGCTAGATAGGGAAATACACTGCATCTGTAGCCGTGCATTCATATGCCTATGCATCTCCCGACCTGTATGTATGTATGTATTTTGGGGATGCAGAGTGAAACGAACTCCAATAATACGCCACGTGTTCAATATGGATCGCCACCTCACACCACCTCACCTCAACTCACCACCTTTGCCTAGTCTCAGCAGCGGTTGTATGCAGAGGGACTTCGCCTCGCTAGACTATCTGGCTTCTCATGCGACATGGAGCGACTGATGTATGCCTTTTCTTCCTCTACTCTCTCCTTCCAGCGCTTTCGCTCATTGTCCACAGACTGATCCAACTCACGCAATTTGCGTGCCAAAACAGCGTTCTTCTCCTTGCACATTCCCACATCAGCCATTGCTCTCTCAAGTGTCGAGTGCATCTGCAAAAGTGCATCCTTCCGCTGCCGCATGAGCTGTTTGAAGTGCAGCTCATTCTTCATAAACGCTTCGACAACGGCGTTTGGGTCAGTGAGAAGCGAGCAACCGACAACAGGATCCACACTAGATAGTGGGTGCGATTCTGCCTTCTGCTTCTCAATGTCAGGTGGTGACCGGAGATGGGGCACCGCCTGCGATAGTTGTTTGTCGCGCTGCACGACTACCTCTTCCGATCGACTTCGTCGAGACACTGTCGAATTCTCTCGTGCACCCCCGCTGTAGAGGTTGTGTAGCGTCTCACCATACTCAAGCGCAGCAGACGCGAATGACTGTGCCGACTCTCGCGGGATCGCAGAAGGCTGCCGCGGCATGGAGTCCTCCGTCGCCAATCCAGCTGCTGTCGCAGGTGACGGTAGCGAAACACTGCGGCCTTGCTCAGGAGGATGCCCCGTCTCACGCAGGTAATTGAGTGGAACAAACCCTCGACGCCTTCCGTCATTGAGCACATCCACTTTGATCCATCCGTCGTGAACGTCATCATCTATGGCAATGACAACCTCGCCCCTCTTCACGCTAAGTTCCACCTTGTCTTGCGCCTCGAAGTCGTACAGTACTCTAAAGCGACGCATCTGTGGCCAATGTGCCTTTGTATTCCCCCCTCTTCTTCACACAAGCCAACCCCAACAACTCCCCTTCCCTCCTCAGCACAGACGCCCTGCAAGAGAACGGAAGAACAGAACCAAGCGGAGGAAGCGCAAAAGAAAAAAACGAGCAATAGAGACGGAGGGCATGAGATCGCACGGGTACATACACCGACACATGGAATAGAAACGGGAGAGAGAAGGCGAGACGGCGGTGGAGAGGTGCAGAGCAGAGGCATCATCAACAGTAATTGTAGGAGAATGGGAGGAACCGCAGAACCAGGCAAAAAAAAAAGGGGGGGGGGGGAAATACAAATGCCGGGCGCAAATAGAATCCCAAGTGTTTACATTGAAAGAAGGGTGGAATACAATACAGCCGCAGAATGCCCAGAATCACCACCACCACCACAACAACAACAACAAAAACCACAACAAGAAAACATGATCCACTGAGCAGCGCAGAGCCGTGCTGAGCTGGGCAAAGTATGATAGGAATTCCTTTTGGAAAACGGTTCTCTAGTGTGAGGAGTGGGAAACAAAAAAAAAAAAAAGGGCCACCTTGTCGCTCTGCGTCACGGCATTCGTTTTCTTCCACTCGCTCTCCACTCGCCGCCTTGGGCGTTAGTGATCTTTACAACCGGTATGCCAAACCCACACCCGTGTTCCCCCTCCTTTCCAAAAGGCCACGTCTAGCACGAATTTGCTCGTTTCGTTGTTGCTTGTGCACCTCAAGAAGATGGCAACGCTTGTCAAGAATCTGAAGGTGCAACATTGCGTTTTTAACCGCCGGGTCCGCCCAGTGACGGAATTCGGAGGTGCCCGGCTTCTTGCACGAGTGGTACAGCCTCGGGGTGAGAGATTGCAACTCCGTCGACGCCCTTTCAAACGGAGGCAAGAGCAACTTTGGAAAAGATCCCACCTCCCGTGTAGAGGTAGACGTTTTAACCCCGTCTCCATTCGGCACGAGACTAGACGGTAGAGCAACATTTTGTTTCGATTTGCCGTTTGTTGGCGGCTCATGTATCGCTTCGTCCTTCATCCTAATAATTTTTCCAATGCGGTCAAGCACTTTGAATCCAACCGTGTATGGCAACTCCAATTCCCTCATCGACGGGTTGCTCTCAAGTGCCGCGAGAATGTTTGAGCAGCCGACACTATGGAGGCTCGTTCCTTTCATGAGGAGAGTTTTCAGATTCCGGGCATTTCGTATGAGCCGTGCAATATCTGGCACCGATGCGCTGGTTATGCCAGGATTCCTTGACAGGTCAATAAACCGCACCATCTTCTTGGAGCACACGGCGGTGATGATGTGCATGAGGTCCACGTCACGTAGTTTACAGGAACAGAAGGACAAGGATTCAATGGGGGCGTTCCCCTTGAGAATTGCCATGAGAATCGCAATCGCCTCGTCGGTGAGACGATTGTTGTCAAAAACCAAATGGGAGAAACGGCTGTTGTTATCTAATGCCTCACGCAGACGCGCGAGCACCACTTCATCCAGTACACATGTTGGGTTCTCGCTGAAATCGATAGTGTATTCCGCCTCGTTTATAATCATCTACATCCACGTCAGCATTCAAATGGGAACAAAACAAAGCAGAGACAAGGCACACACAACGAGAGAGAATGATATACTGACAGATAGATGGAAACCCCAAGGGATAGTCAATGACTTACGTTCTCTTTCAAGTCATCAAGGAAGAGAGGAAGGAACAGCTCGTATTCTCACTCACCATACCCACTTCCACAATCACCCCCACGTGGCCCACTGATCCGGACCCTGCCGATCCAAGCATGAACGCCCAGCCCTCCAGGAGCCGCAAAACTGCGGCCTCACCATCGCGGGAGCGTCAGTCAACGCCCCTTATTTTCATGGAACGCGCCGCCATCGTGTCCTGCGGGGCGGAGAATGTTTGCCCCCGTCGCTCTTGTGGTTATTTTGCCGTTGGCCTCCCGTTTCCCCACACGCCACTNGCGTGCACATTTATTTCTTCCCAACTGCACGTGCTCCGTCGACAGCCTCTCTCTCGCTCTCTCTCTCTCGCTGCGGACGGCACATGCGCCCGGTGCAGGATGCACGACATCCCCACCACCACCACCACCACCACGCGGCCGTGTACGCGGGACCGGGTGCAGCCGGCGGCCGAGATGGGACGTCCGTGACGCGGGAAAGCACGTGAAGATTATACACCATTCCAGTCACGAGCCTTCATATATATATATGTATATATATATATATATATATATATGACAGTACTGCCTTTTTTTTTTTTGTTTACAGATCATCTCAGTCTCGCTTTAAATAGGTCTGCGTGTGTGTCGCATGAAGCACCACCCCACATCACATCACATGAGGAGAAAGCAGTTGTTGTGGCGACTCGCAAAGAGTGCACCAGATGCGACATGAATGATGGACTCCTTCCCTAGGGAGGAGAGCAGTGGCAAATTCTGAAGCGCTCTCATGCCGATGCAGGAAAGGTTTGGAACTGTGCTAACAAGGGCATAGATGCTCTCCATTGCTGTGATCATAGTGCCAGTGTGCGCCATCATCTCTGCAGCAAACGGGTGCCCCACCGCACACACACTGCCAATGTCTTGCCCAGACCTAACCGCCCGCTCCAGCAGTTCCACCAGAGCGCAGACATCGTATAAACCCAAGTTAAGGCCTTGGCCTGCGAATGGGTGAATTGTGTGGGCGGCATCCCCCAGCAGCAGGCACCGTGGGGCGTATGGTCGTAGTGCCACGTTGAGTCGCAACGGAAACATACCCTGCGCGCGCACACGCTTCCCATTGACATCCTTCTCGGGGACATCAATTATGCGAGGAATATCGTGCGGAGCAAACGAGTGAAGACGGCGGTTGAGTTCCGCCACCAGATCGTCTTGCGAGGCTGCACTCAATTCACGTGCGCGTGCAGCTGACGTGGAAAAGACAATGTTTGCCGTGTCCTCTGAAGTTGGGAGCATCCCAATAACATCACCATCCAGGAAGAAGTTCTGAAAACAGCAGACGTTACCGTCGTCTGTCCGCTCCAAGCGGACGCTGCACACGTACCCCATCTGCGCGTAGTCGTGCTGCAGCGTCGCAGTAGGGAGTGCGTCCCGAAGTTGACTAGTGCGCCCGTCGCAACCCAGCAGCAACGAAAACTCAACGGACTCTTCCGTCGAGGGGCCGCGCAGCACCAGACTGCCCAGGGCGCCATCGACAACATTTCGAAGTGGGAGGGAAGAAAGCTCCAGCTTCGATCCAAACAAAACGCGGTCATCGGTGCGATTGGTGTCACACGGCGGTGCTGCATTCCCTCTCTGGTGGTGTTCGTCGATCACATCGAGTAGCGCGGCGTTGATCTCAGAGGTGTAGCTGATGAAGCCTAGAGGGCGATTCAGATCCGTGAACTCGAGAAGCGGCTCTGCTGTGGGATCGCCACCCCCGAGTAGGGCCCCCATAAAACACGACCGCGGTCGATGTTGTTGTGGGAGCAGCGGACTGTTTGTTTGCTCGTGGCGAAGGGCAATACGATAATACGGATGTTTTGTGTGCACACGTGCCCAGCAGCCCAAGTTGTCCAGAAGCCTGGACGAAACGGGGGTGAGGCTCACCGTGCGGAGCTGGTGCACCACGTCTTGCATGTCGTACCGGGGCCGTGAGGCCGAATCTGCAAGCATTAGATGCGAGAGGCGGGAGGCATGCACGTAGCGCGCCATCGCGGCGTCATCGTCTGCACTCTCCGCAAGAAAACGCTCGCGCAGCAGCTGAAGAGAGGCCATCATGGCAGCCCCCACAATGCCAGCGCCAGAGACAACCACATTGCAGTGCCTGCGCTGCTCCCTCATCGCAGCAGCAGTTGCCTCGGAGAGCATGCGACTGGTGCGGCCAAACATTATTCGTGTAGCACCCCGCTCCCTCTGCACGCGCACAGCCCCTCTTCTTCTTCTTCTTGTTTTTTTTTGTTTTTTACTTTGCGCCCAGTGAGTGAGAGAGAAAAGAGAAGAGAACAGAAAACGCACACGTTCTCGCTTTTGCTTCTGAAAACAAATCACATGCGGGCCATTCGCACTTCCGCTGCGGTTTGCCTCTCAAATATCCGCGAGTCGACTCACACCGAGATTTTCAAAAAAAAAAAAAAAAAAAAAGGCAAGCGGCACACCTTCACCCTCCCCCAGTGCCACTGCCACAACACGATATTGCTCTACTCGTGACCCTCTCAAGCCGCGGAGTGACTGATCAGAAAAAGCGTAGAAACACACACACACAAATGCACACCTGCCGGAATATAAATATGTTTGCACCCCGCCCCCGCCCCGCCCCCGCCCTTTTTCTTTTTTTCATTTTCTTTTCATTTTTGTTTTTTTGTTTGTTTTCGTTTTTCTTTTGAGAGGAGGTGGAGGGCGGGGTGTTTGCCACTCGAAACAGATGAAAAAGACACACGCATGTGTATTGAGCGCAGGCGTACAAATAAACGCTCATGACCACCGTCATTGAAAGAAGAAAAAAAAGAAAGAGAGAAAAGTCCCTATGATTGTTTCTCCTCCACGCCTTGTTTTTGATCATGACCATCAGCTGAGTGACTCAACATCGTCAAGAAGGCATACATCGCTTGAAGCCTTTCTGGAGCAGCACTTGGAATAGAGGATCAGTGCAAGCATGAGAGCAGCCAGGCCCCCAAATGCTGCGCCGGCAATCCAGGCATATCTCCCGCTCTCGAACTCCTCTATCACTTTTGGGTACGACACGTCGTACAAGATGCCGCACATCCCACACGCAAGGATGGAGACATTTGGATCGCTTGCGCAACCACCACCCTCAGTGTTCCAGTCGGTGTTGTATGTGCAGATTTCGGCTTCGCCCTTCCTCCGTAACAGTCGTATGTAGCCATTCTCCCCCCAGTGCTCACCCCAGGAGTTGCGCACAATCCAATAGTCCAGCTTTGTTTTCTCGTCGGTGCCGTACCCCACAAGTTGAACGGCGTGATCCATGGTGATGTTCGTGTTGTTTGCACCGCACAAATCAAACACACCACCCTCATACAGCATCCATTGGCTGGCATCCACACTCACCGCCAGCGGGCCTTTGGTAACGAGGGCTTCCAGAACCGCGCCGTAGTCGTTGTGTGGCAGGGAAACGTGGCCGTAAACGTTTACCTTCAGAGGCATTGATGCATTCAGCAGGCACTTCCCAGTTGTGCCATTGTTTCCACTGGTATAGGGATAGTCCGCGTCCAGGGTAATACCACCGAGTTTATGGATGTAATCCCAACCCAGCTGCGCCGTAGCACCGTCGCAGCCCCCTGTGCCACCGCAATGCAGCTTATTTTCAGTACATGATGTCACCTGTTGTGTGCTCAACACCAACAGCTCGCCTGTGTGAATGGCATACATACTTTCCACGCATTCAGTTGCTGCGTGCGCCCAACAGGAACCACAGTCCGCTTGATTTTTGATGGGAGTGAGAACTGGTTTCGTCGCATTCTGCCAGCTCATCGAATCTGGAATGGCGGTGCCCTTGAGGCTGTAGGGTTCCCTCTTGAGCTTCAGGGAGGGATGGTTGATGGGCCTGCGGCCAGTGAACGATGCCTTAAACTCCTCATGCGTGTAATCGCTGAATCGGTTGATTCCCATGGTGAACGATCGGCCTGGGACTTTGTTGAAGGCATTGATCTCCTCCACGTTGGCGTAGAACGTCTTACTTCGCCTTTGGTATTCTTCAGGATTGTCGTAGCGCTTTCCAAATTCCGCAAGATACATATCAAAGGTGTAGTGCGCAGCGTCGACAGTTGACGGCGTTGCCTGCGCCGGATGAATGAGTGTTTCTGATGTTGCCAGCAAAACAACAACAAACGCGCCAACAACGGCGCAGCGTCCTGAGGATTTCATGGCGATCTGAGATCAAATAATGTCGCTTGGGTTAAAAACTAAAAAATGAAAAAAAAAAAAAAGAGTGTGAAATTGTGGGATTCCCTTCTTTCTTCGTTTTGTTTTTGCATAAAAGTATATTTTCGCATCCTCCGTTGCAAAGAAGAACAAAAACGACAAACAAACAAACAAAAAAAAGAAGTCGAGTAACGCCTCACGTCACTCCCCCGCCTCGTCTTGTCGATCCATCGGACTGCGTGACCCGCGCGCCTGCAGCCCCCATTTCCCCCCCCCCCCCCACCCCACCCCACACCCCACACCCCACACCCCACACGCCCCACACACGCCGTCTATCGGTTGTTTGCGTCTCGCACGGCGGCGGCGGCGGCGGCGGCGTCACCATATCGGCTGGAGCAGCACAAACGCATCCATCGGTGGGCCGTCGTATGCGACACGCGGCGTCACGCGCACGCGCTGCCCCGTCACGAGTCTTCCAACACATCCAGAACCCTCCCAACGACCAGACGGCGGAGTGGCACCCGCATCCGCCGGCGTGGCATAGAAGTACGTGCATTGAATGTTGTGCGGTGGCACGTGGTACGGGGGGGCGATGATGTCCACGAACAGGGCGGGCTCAGCGCTCTCATTCCAAATCTCGTGGAGTACACCGCCGCAATCGGGCCCAAATGACGCCACCACCGAGGAGGGATCGCACGCGGCAGGTTGCACCTCCACGACATGCGAGGCCACAACAACACCCTCCCCATCATGCGGCTGGCACCGCGCCATCTTATTCGACACACCGCCCTTCACCCAGTCAATCGACGTCACCCGCAGCCTCCCGTACAAGACCCGCTGCCACACCTGCATCGTGTAGTGGTCGTGCAGCGGAAGTATCCCACCGGGCGGGACAACAAACCAGCAGAACACAACATCAGGTGACTCGTAGAGGGTACTGCACCCAATCGTGTCCCCGAATTTACCCCGCCACCTCCCGGCGCCGCAGCTGTGAAGAGCGTCATGGAGCGAAAATGCATGTGCGGCAATCGGAAAGCTGCGATCCGCCATCCAACGCCGCACGGGAGCCTCCGGCACGTAACTCTGCAGGTCAGACAACGTCAGCTGCGAAAGGGCCTTTGCAATGTCCGCCGAGCAGAACTGTCCATTCTTCGGAAGGAGGGCAGATCGAAGCGCCTGCATGATTACATGCAGAGAATAGCCACCGCCACAGCACCTGCAGCTACCTTCCCACACATTAAAACAGTCATGAGAGCAGCGACACGACACACGAGCTCGAGCAGGAGCGCAATGCAACAACAACAACAACAACCACAGCAATCAGGGATGCGACGCGAGCCAACAAAACACACAAGAGCAAAATATGAATGGAGGCGGGGGTGGGGGTGGGGGTGTGTGGGAGAAGAAAACAAAAGAACACCAAAAAAAAATAATAATAATAATAAACACATTCGAAAAAAGCTGCGGGGCCAATTCACCTCCTTTTTTCTCCACCTGCCCCGCCCGCCCCTCCGTTTGCTTTTTCTACGATGCCGCCAGCCGCCAATGGCCCTCATGATTGTCGTCATAAAACGCATGGATGCCACGCCACTGCTGATGAGGAACAACACACCCACTGCCCAGTCAATCCATCCCCCTCAGCGGCCACCAACACCAACCGCATCAAATTTTTTTTTTTTTATATATAATCACAAGCAAACGAACAAACGTATAAAAACAAAAGAAAAATAACAAAACAGAAAAAAAAAAAGAAAAACGAAAAGAGCGGCGAAGAAGATGAGGGAGTGGAGGGTGGGGAGGTCAACAACAACAACAACAAGAAAAAAAAAAAAAGAGTCCACATGAACGCAAGCGCCCCACTTCACACACACACACACACATATATATACATACATACATACATACATGCGTGCATGTGTACATCTATCTATTCACCTACACCCGCGTGTGTGTGTGTGTGTGTGAAGTGGAGGCTGTGCTCTTCTCTGCTGTCGTGAATCCCCTCAGTGTTGCGTGGTGCAAACAACACGAGGAGCGCGGCGCATAACACACAAAACAACAACAACAACAACAAAAAAGAGGTATTTTTTTATTAAACCGCCAAACGATAAAAAAAATACAAAAAAAAAAAACAGACCGACGACGGCGGCGCACGCGGTTAGAGCAGAAACATCTTGTGTGGTCACGCAGGCTGGCCATCCACATCATTTTCTTCTCCCTCTTCACCACACAACTTTTCAACAAACACATGTAAACCAAAACAAACACACACACACACACAAAAAAAAAAAAAAAAGAAGCGCTCAGATTAAAAAAGGTCTCGAGTTCTGTCTCTTTTTCCTCACCAGTGATGCAATGCTGGTGACAGTTCGACGCTCTCCAAGAGCACGAGCCCGCATCAGCTTCCAGAATGATGCTTCACACAGTCGTCGAGTCTGCACTTCCTCAAGCTCAATGGTGTTCCTCTCCCCCAGCTCTGCTGCCATCAGCGCCTCGCGCTCCCAGTAGAGCCTCTTGGCGACCTTAAACTCTGGAAGCGACAGCGCGCACCGAACTGAGCGGTTAACAGGGGGCGATCTTCGAATGAGACATAACGGCCGCAAGGCCCATTCCGTCGGCTCCAGATGTGTGCGGGTGTGGGGGTGGTACACGTCCCCTCCGCAGTCCACGACAACAGAACGTAGAGGCCTCGGAGGGGAGGAATCGTCCACTACAAATAACGTCTGCCCATCCCCAACATGCCGCGCGCCCGTCACAGGGGACGGAGACCGGGGGGCATCGTTCCAAGTGTGGTCTGCCTGCAAACGTCTCAGCGCTCGCCGAACCAGTTCTATCCCAGTTAGCCTTATCAAATCGCGCTGAGCGCCATTCGCCCCCATCACGTTGGGTGAATCACTCGTGCTAGAGCTCGGATGTACCCTCCGCATGTCCCACACCCCATTACAAGTCGAATCGCGAAGCCCCTTGACGCCAGACACCGACAACTGTCTCTCCAATGGCGGCAAGTGTGGCAGCTGCAATGCAACTTGCGATTCGATCACCTTCTTCTCATTCTCATGCTTTGAGACTCGCGACAGCATCGTGAGCAGATCCGTCTTCGAAAGATTCTGAAGCTGCATAATGACAATGGATGAGGGCACCGCATACCCTGCTGCTTGAAGTGCCTGCCGTGTTCGCCTACTCTTAGGTGTAGCCGTAGAGAAGGTCATTTTTTGTGTGCGGTGAAACTGCGGCATGCAGAGCATCTGCTCTAAACCCGGAGCTTCACGCAGCGCATCGTACACGGCGGAGTGCGTAAACAATACAGACCTCACCTCTCCCGACATTAGACGCTTCTCCCTATTCGAGCCTCCCACGTCACCCGATGGAACTCCTACAACATGAATAAAAACATGCCTCCCCGCCTCCATAGACCTCTGCTGCAGGCGATTCTGCATCGCCTCCGTGCTGAGTTCAATCACCTCACATAACGACTTCGCTGCATGAAGAGAGGCATGCGAAAACTGCATCACCTCCTGCACCTCGTGGCGGTGCAAACGTGAGGGGAGGTGTTTTGACCCAGGCGTTTGATGCAGCAGATCTATCCAGCAGTTCACGCCACGCTCAGTAAAGGACATGCGTAGTGTTAGGTGGGATGCTGCATGAAACACTGCCTCGCAGAAACATGCGAGAATGCCCACAATAGCGCATTCACTCTCCGCAGGATCCAACGACTTTTCACTACACTGCGAGAGAGTGCCCTGCGATGGCTTACCGCTTGCTGTACAGCCGTTCGAGAAACATCGCGAGACGGTGTTTTCCCCTGAGCTTATCGGATTTTTTGCAAATCTGCTACTTGACGTAGATGAAAGCGATGTCGTGGCTGTTTCCTCCGTTTGCACTTCATCTGCACTTTTGGCAAGTGGTGGGTGGTGAGGCGCCTCGCCCGTCAACAGACTCGGCACTGCCACTCCATTCGTTGAAGTCCCATGCTTCGGTGGCGACACCAACACGCAAGCGTCACAGCCGTCCCGAAATAATTCGACAAGCAGCGAGACTGCCGTATCCATCCCTAAACCCGCACCGCATTCCTTTCTATTTATTTGCCTCCCCACATCTCCGGCACTGCATGTGCTACTCCTCCTGCTCCTATTGGCGCCTCCGTTGTTTCTATCACTGGGCGGCACCTGCGCCCTTCTCGTGTGCATCGCAGCGCATGGTGCGGGGACTTTGAGCGGCGGGAGGGTGACACGTGGGTTTCTAACGCCAAAAGATGCACCGTCCCCTGCGCGGGAATCGATGTACGGCATCACGTGCTCAAGACAACCGCGGTTCGGAGCCTCAAGACGTGTGTGCGTGGGGAGGGGGGTGGGGGAGGCGGGGAGGGGGGCAACTCAATTACCTTCCATTTCGCAGCAATAGAGCGAGACGACCAAGCGAAAACAAAGAACACGAAGAAAATGCATCTACCAAATGCATGCAGCGATGAGACAGAACAGACCCCAAAACAAAACAAAAACAAAACATCCCTCAAAAAAAGGAAGAAACAAAACAAAAACAAAAAAGAGAGAAGGTCGCCAAGAAATATTATTGACTGTAGAAAACAGACACACACACACACACACACACACACACACGCACAAATATCTCAACACGCATGGACGTGTGCGCGTTGGATGTGAATGAATAAAACTCTATGCGTATATGCGAAGAAAGAAGGAAGAAACGAACAAAAAAAAAAGGGTAGAGACTTCCGTAAGGAAGCAGATATTAAATATGAATAAATACACACACTTCTCCCTCATCCAAGGGAAGGAATTTGTCTGGTCAGTACGGCAGGAACAGGCGCCTTGCAGCAAACCTCTGCTGCACTCTTTCATTGTATCGCTGCAACACAGTCCACGACACGGACGGACGAGGTGTACTCGCAACGTCATCGGCTGCAAAGTGAATACGTCGCGGGGCGCATCTTTCCACGCACGGGGGTGACACAGTCCCACACCCCTCCTCTTCACGCATGCGCTTGGAAGATCTGGAAGACGACGTCTGCTCCCGCGTGCCAGATGGTGTGGGAACAAAAGCGGCAGCAGTCCCACCGACATTGGCATGAAGATTGCCATCAATGTGACGTGGTGTATTGTAGCTGTCAGGATATATGGCGCATGGTGAAAGCTGATCCTGGGTTGCACGCCAGCATCCAGCTGTAGCTCCATCTATGTCGTGCGCGAGCAGTTCAACGGCGCTAACCTCTGCTGGCGAGAGTGAAAGTGCCGTGGTGAAGCCATCAGACCCCTGCAGCGACGTCTCTGACCGCGAAGGAGTCCGTAACCTGCTGGCCGTCGATGACTGCGCTACTGACACCGCCGCTGCGGCAGTGGTGGTGGGGGCGGAAGAGTCACTTCTGCCATCGTCCTGGGAGCATGAAGGGCTTCTCTCGATGACGGGAACAAACGGCATCAGCAGCGCTGCGGACGGGTTCTCGTTCTTCGATGCCGAACCGCGGCCGCTGCACACCCCACCGCCCAGAGAATTCTGCAGTGCGATGCCAACGTGCGAAGTGCGTTTTGCCTTCTGCATGGGTCGCTGCTTTGCATCCTGGCGGCGATCCACTGTGTCGCCTGCATCTCCCACGGGCCCCAAACTCGCGCTGCTCATCGCCCAGAGGGAAAGCGGTGTGCCACGGCAGAGCTCGAGATATGCGCCGCCAAGACTCGCCAACTTCCGCCTCCCCGCCTCCCTTTTCCCCGCTGGGAGACAACATCGCTGGTGAGACAATATCGTCTGAGCGGCACGCGCCGCACTGCGCATTGGTGCCATTCCACCTGCCGATGCCCCCTCGTTGTCGGAATCACTGTCATACGCAATAATCTGCTCGCCCTTCGCCAGAAACTCTGACATCTCTCGTCGTCTTTTTTCGGTTTACTCTGATGATGATGATGATGATGATAATAATGATAACTCTCCAGGTGGGCGCCTGCAAGGCGATTCAACAACAACAACAAAAAAAAAAAAAAAAAAAAAAAAACGAAAACAAAACAGTGAAAAAACACTGCGATAGAACGTGCAGTGATACCCCCCTCCCCCTCCCCCACCCCCGCTCTCTATGCTGACGAGCAACGACGACAGTGATGCCCGGGAAAAGGGAACCCACCAATGAAAATCAAGTGCTTGTCTTCGTTTTTTTTTTCACCCGCACTATCGTGGCCGTGTCCACAGACTGTCCCTTCCCTTTTCTTATGAACTGAAGAGCAGTGGGAAGGAGCAGCAAAAAAAAAAAAAAAGTTGGTGGTGACGCAGCACGGCGCAGAGACGTGTGGAACTGCAAGTGGGGTGAGTGCGCAGATCCGCTGCAAAGAAGTGTGAATGCGATGCAAAAAAAAAAAAAAAAAAACGTTTAGGGGTGAAGAGACGGGGCGGAGAATCATCGTCAGCATTCGCAGAAGCACCACCGACGGCGGAAGCAACGCGGGTCGTGCTGAATTGCCGGGATCCAAAACATCTGTACAAGACATTATTATTATTATTATTTTTTTTTTTTTGCAGGGGCGGGGGGGGAAGGCGTTTTGACCTTTTCTTTTGTTGTTGTTGTACACGCACGCCCCTGACGAGACACGTGGCAGGGTCAGGGCCACGTGGCGCTCTGATGAATATATCCGCGCAGAAGATCACATGTGGCGCAATGCGCAGGTGGAAACGGTGGGTGGCAAAAGGAAAAGAAAAACAAAAGGGGGGTGGTGGTGGTGGTGGGGTGTAATGCAATCGGATTGCAGATGCCCAGTTGGCCGACGTTCCGGTAAACATTCTTTTCTTTATTATTAATTTTTTTTTGTAGTATATAAGCCCCCAGAAAAGGAAGAACACAAAAAGAAACAGAAACAGAGCGAGCGAGCGAGCGTTGGATGTACCAGTCGCGAGAAAAGTGTGTGCGTTGTGTGGCCCCCAAACCCCCACCACCCTTTTTTTTTTTTTTTGGTTGGTTTCAGGCGCAAACCCCACGGGAACTTGAAGCCCCGCAAAAGCATGACGAGCTGCGTCCCTTCAAGAGAGACCCGCGGCAACGGAACATCATGCACTGCCGGGCTCATCACGCTGTCAGTTGCCATGTGTGCGCCGCCGTGTTGGAGTGCGTGCATCGATCGTCTGCAGCGAGACCGAGGCATTCTGCGGATGCGCAACGCGGATTGCACACATGGTCGTATACCTCGTCATAGTCTGACAGCACACATGCCGTGATGTATCGCTTGGGGCGGAGATGCAGCACAACATTTGTGAATTCATCTCCAGTAGACTCGTCACGGTGTTGACAGAAAGACATTGGCAACCAGCGCCAGGGGGGAAATGCAGCGGCAGCGGGAGCAGACCGCAACGAGTGTTCCAACCTAACTTGAGGATATGCGCTTCTCTGACCAGCGTGAAGCCGTGCGTTCCAATAACAATAATAATAATAATAATAATAATAATAATGGTAGGTGGTGGTGGGGTGGAAAAAGAAAAGAAATCGGCTCACTGCACTTCACTAGCGAAGGCATGAAAGAGCCAAAGGAGGAAAGAAAGACACGCGTGAAGACGGAAGCGAATGGCGGCAAAAAAGGCAGTGGGATGCGAAGCAGCGCTGGACGCTCAGCTGCCCTCCACCACCACCACCCGCAGCGGCAGCGGCACCAGAAGTATTTCCTTCAATAATTCCGGGTCACATGCGAGAAGAGAAGAAACGCGAAGAGACACGCACGCACACACGCCTTCGCACTCCGCTACCATGAAACAACGTTTCCCACACAAACACAAATACCGAAAGTGGAGCGTACCTAAAGCTGAACAAAACAAAAACAAAACTAAACTAAAAAAAAAATCATCATGAGCCTTCAAGAAAATAAAAGATCTTGGCTGGCGCGTGAAGAAACAAACAAACTCAACCAACTACCTGAAGAATGAAAACAAAATAATAATAAAAAAAAAACCCACAAGTCTGCGAGCCGTTGCTACGCCGTGTAGGTTTTGAGAAAGCTCTTAAAGGCCGTCACATCGCGCGGTCCCTTGAACTGCACGCCCTCTTTGTTGTTCTTCGGGAAGAGCAGAAGCGTCGGGTAGCCGTGCACGTTGTACTCCCTTGAAATCTTTCGATGCACTGCGGCGTCGATCTTTGCGATGATGAGGTCCGACGAATCCTTCAGCTCCAGCGCGAGGCTCTCCCACTTGGGCTTCAAGCGGTTGCAGTGGCCGCACCACGTCGCGTAGAACATGACAAAGACGTCCTTCGATGGGTCCTTCACAACTTTGTGGAATGTGGACGGTGTGAGCTCCAGCGCGTAACTCTCCTCCGCAGTGGCGACCGGAAACGCCCCAAGCAGCAGTGCTGCGGAAAGAGCCACTGCCAGAGCAATGGGCACCGCCGTATTGACCCTCATGTGTGCGAGCAAAGCCGACGAATGATTGGGTACAAATATGTTGCCGCACGTCTTAATCTAAATCGCAGTCTCGCGTGCCTCCCCTCGTATGCCTATTGTGCTTCCGCTTCCTCCTCTGCTTCTTCAGCTGTCGTCACCCCCCGCTCCGTGCAGGGCCCACCAGCGCCATGGACGCAGTGGCAATGAGATCGAGAGCAAAAAGAGGGGGAAGAGGGTGGGGTCACATGCGAGAAGAGAAGAAACGCGACTGTAGCCCTCCAGTGGGAATTCATGGCAGAGGCCCACTGGTGAGAACAACACATGTGCATTTCACATCACACGTCTCCATCGGCCTCTTCCTCAGCCATCACCTCAAATTCATCCGCCTGCGTAGGCGCTGCACCCGCCGCCGCAGCAGCGGCACGAGGGCGACCAGCAAGACAAATACGAATCTAAGAGACGATGGCTGTGGAGAGGGGCGGCACAACCGGCGAAACGCACACGAAACACACTCAGATAGAGAGAGAGAGAACGGAAGAAAAAAAAAATAATACGTGTGCACATCAAATCCACAAATAATAAACAAAAAAAAAAAAAGACAAATATGCATGAAACGCACGTAGAAGTGAACGCCTGTCACGAGAAGGCAGAGCAATGGGCATATGCGTGTGCATGCAAAAACGTACACGCATCTATTCTCTCTCTCTCTCTCTCTCTCCACATACACACACGCATTGCCGTTACGTGTTTTGAAAGACAAAGCTGTCCAAGAGCGGTAGCAGACGCATGCCGGTGTACTCCAAGGGATCCTCCTTGTTCAGCCGCGTGTAGTAACGCATCGTGGGGTATCCGTTCACCCTCATGCGCTCCACCACATTTGGGAACTTCTCACCGTCAATCCTCGCCGCCACAAATGTTTCTGCGTTGTTCTTCTTCGATTGACTCATGGAGAGCTTGTCCCACACCTTCTCTGCCGTCGTGCAGAGCCGCGACCAGGAGACGCAGTACAACACAAAGACATCCTTCGTCGGGTCCATCACAACACTGTCAAATGTCTCCTCCGTCAGGTGTACGACACGCGTCGGCTCCTCTTTGGTGTAATCATCGTAGGCATGCGAGAAGCTGGGGGTGCCATGCAACGACAGCAGCAGGAACAACAACAATAACAGTGGTAGCCGTGGCGCTGGGAAGGCGGGACTAAAATGAGCTCGTCGCATGTCCATGAAGAACAACTCGAATGTGTTTGTTCTTTTATTTTTATTATTGCTAGAAACACCTGCTGTTTTCTTTTTTTTTCTGTATGAAAAGCGACGAGCATACAACACGGAAGGCAGACAGATTGGGGATGCGAAGGGGGAGCGTCTGCACGAAGCGGGGGACGCAAACTCCGACACGCACCGACAGGAGGAGGAGGAGGAGGAGGCGGGGGACAAACGAGACACAACTCACATTGCAGCAAAGGCGCACCAACAACACTGCCACTTCCCTACGCTTTCAACACATTTCCACTTCTTCAGTTTCTCCCCCACTCCCCCGAAGCAAAGAGCGAGGAGGAGGCGTCAGCTGCCACCTGCAGCCATTTCTTCCCAGCCAGCCAGCCGCCGCCGCCGCTGGCACATTCATTCATTCATTCACAGACACACGCAGAGAAGCAGACAAACAGAAACACAATGATGGCGTGGCGTGAGGGTTTTGAAGTTTAGGAGGAACACGAAGACAAGCAGCGAAGAAACTCCTTCAAACCTCATCATCATCAACATTACCAAAGAAAAGAAAGAAAGAAAGAAAGAAGGTAAGCCTCCACCACCACCACCACCACCCACCCACCCATGAGTGTAAGAGAGAGAGAGAGAGGGAGGTGTGACGCACGCACTGAGACGGAGGCGGAGGAGGTGCGGAATGGCAGCCGGGTGTTGGGCGGTCCAACAAGAACACGAAACACACACACACACACACACAAAAAAAAAAATAAAAAATAAAAACGAAAGCGACGGCATGCTCCGCCATGATGCCTCTAAAACTTCTCCCCCTCCGCCCACCACCACCACCACCACCACCACCACCGCCGCCGCCGCCTACTCGTCTCAGTTCCACGTGCAGCAGTAGCGGCCCAGCGGTCCAATGCGCTGTCACTCCATTAGCCCACCCACACTCCCCTCTACACCTTCGTCTCGTTTCTTTTCTCCTCCTCGACTTCGCCCACCCCCCGCATCACATGCGGGGGAGGGAGGGAGGGAGGAGGGGGGAGGGGGGAAAAGAGGGAAAAAAACATCTACTGTAGTTTTGGCTTCACTTTTGTCAGGCACAATGTGGCATGGAAGGGAGGGAGGAGGGAGGTGAAACCCCCAGGGGCGGTGTGAATTGCGCAATCAGGCACAGTTGCACGCGCTTGCCTCGGAATGCCCTGCGGCTAAACGAAATGTCTCACAACATCACCATCGTTTTTTTTTTTTTTTTAGTTTTCGCAGCAGTTACCCATACACACATACGGGGAGAACGAGGGGTGTCACGGGTAACGAATCAGACACACACACGCGACGCCCACCTTCCACTTCCCCTCGTCCCCACGTTTCTTTTTGACTAACTTTTCAGCGGGTGAGATTAAACTTGTAGTCAGCGAAAATAACGCCGCGTGGGTCTACCTCACGCACGGCGTTGCGTTCCTCGATTCGCTGCTCCGGCAGCGCGCCGTCCTCGATCTCCGGGAAGTATTTTGTGTCTAGTGGGTTCGCCAGCTCCGGAATGTACGCTGCCTTGAGTTCACGCAAATGACTCCAGTCAATACCGCGAAAGAACGGGTGCGCCTTCATGCCGTCAAAGTCAAGCCGCTTCTTGGGATCACACATGAGATGCTGCATGAAGTCCACCGCGTCGTCCGGAACGCCGCGGTCGGCGGGATACACTAGATACTCCTGCCAGTGCGTGATTTTGTAACACGTCGTGTTGGGGTCGTGAGAGAAGAATGGCGGGATGCCGTAGAGCATCTCATACATAATGACGCCAACAGACCACCAGTCACAATCGACACCGTAGCGCTGCCGCAGCAGGATCTCCGGCGCGATGTATCCGGGGCTACCCACGATGGACTCAAATATGCGGCGTTCACGGGGATGCACCACGCCATGCCTCTCCGATGGCGACATGTTGTCGGGCCGGGCCGAATCCTCCAAGAGTGCCGAGCTGTCAAATACATTTGACGTGGCGGTTGTGACGGTGTTGCTGTGGGCTTCCAGCTCCAGCAGCTCCTCGCCCGGGTTCGCAAACCGCTTTGAGAGACCAAAATCCGTCAATTTGATGTGCCCCTGGGCGTCCAGTAGAATATTGTCCGGCTTAATGTCGCGGTGGACGAAGAACATGGCGTGCACGCTCGCCACCGCTGCGCAGAGCTCGGCGATGTAGAACCGTGTGCTCTCCACGTCAAACTTCTGCTTCAGGCAAAGCCACGAAATCATGTCACCCCCCGGCACATACTCCATCACCATGTAGAGGTACTGCTCGTCCTGAAAGCTAAGATACAGCCGCACCACCCACCCATTCGTTGCTGCGGCCTCCGCCATGACATCCTTCTCAGAGCGCACATGCAGTATCTGTTTTTTGCGAATCATATCCGTCTTGCGCATGCGCTTCAGTGCATACAGTTGCTTATCACTGTCATCCTTGCGGTGGCAAATGTACACCTCCCCAAAGGCACCCCTTCCAATGCGTTTGATGAGCACAAAATCGTCTACGCATGGCTCGCGCTGTCGTGGCCCGAGTGGGCGCGCGCTACCCCCACTGCGTGCATCCCGCAGCATGCCCCGGTAGTGATTCTCAAGGAACGCCTTGCTCGCTGCAGCCTTGTGGTGAGAGACATCAGATATCGGGCTGCACTCGGTGTAGGCGGCACCCTTTGCCCCCTTTGAAACATCCTTCCGCATGGTTTATTTATATTTCTTCGTCTTTAATACGGTACGCACGCCTTCACCGCTATTTCTTTTGTTGTTGTTGTTGTTTTGTATTTCGTCCTTTTTCTTTTTCTTTTGTGTGTGTGTGTGTGTGTGTGTTTGTGTGTGTGTGAGATTGTTGCGTTTGATTGCTTGTTGTTGTTGTTGTTGTTTGGTGGAGGGGTGTTATCACCTGACGCCACACAAAACGTCAAAGAAGACGCGCACACTTTTTTTTGTGTTTTTTTTTTTTTTTTTTTTTTTTGCGTCAGTTACTTCTAATAACATTGTAGTATTGTTATCATCAGTTTTACACAAAAATAAATTAATTTAAAAATAAATAAAATGGAAGGCAAACGGGTGGGAGGGGGAGAAAAACACGGCGGCAGCAACTGAAACTTCTTCCACCCCGTTTCGTCTCCCTCCCTCCCGACGTGCGTGCGTGCGTCCCAAACGACACGTGAACACCTCGGCACCCCACCCACTCCTCCCATTCACTCCGTTCCGTCTTCAGCCGCCGTGCGTGGCAGCCGCCGACAGTGTACCCCTTGTCCTGCAACGCACACTTATCACTGAGACACACACATTTGTGTTGCTTTCACCTTCCCACGCCCTCGTTTCATTTCATTGCGCCTCTTCTCGCGACAGTGACTTTCCCACCCCGTATTGTCTCGTTCCCTCGCGTCACACGTCGTCCTACAGCTGCTAGCGGGAGAACTCACGAAAGCACAACGTCAGCGTCAACAGGCTTCCTTTCGTTCCGCTTCGATGCGCACGCGTGCGTGTGTGTGTGTGTGTGTGTGTGTGTGTGTGTGTGTCAATGGAAACTCAGTTGTACGCATGCGCATCCGACAGTACGAGGCCTCGGTTGTTGTTGTAGTTTTTTTTTTTTTTAATTTGTGCAGACATTAATTTACCACCACCACCACCACCACTCCGCAGCAGCAGCAGTAGTAAACATGTAGTCCTATCTCTTGTTGTTTCTGTTGTTGTTAACTCTCATTATTTCCCATCCCCTCTCGCACGCATACGCACAGAAGGATGAGAAGAGGGTATGGGATAGAGAGTGTGTGTGGGAATGGAAGAGAGACAGGCAGTGCACCAACAACGACATCCGCGTGCACCCCACTCACTCACTCACTCACTCACTCACTCCCTCTCGCTGAGCCAGCGGTAGTAGTCGTTGATGATGTAATACCGCCCCTCCACCTTTCGGATCACGAGACGCTGAAAAAACTCCCGCTTGTGTTCATCGTCGTACGTCACAACGCCGTGCACTGTCATGAGAAACGAGTCTGCCCGCTCATTGCCGGGCAGTGGCTGAGCATCGACGCAGTCAATCTTGTGGCTTGTCTTTGGCAACCCGCTGAGGTACGCGGCGATGGAGGAAGTGTCGTGCAGCGAGTGGCCGTTCCACTCGCACAGAAGCGGTGTGTTTGGTGCGTAGAGGTTGACGATTTCCAGTCGCTTGCCGGGGTCGTCCAGGAGCTGGTAGAACTGCTGCCGGAACTCCAGCGCCTTCTTCGACACCTCGGTGCAGTCGGCAAACTCCGTCATTTGGCGAGAGGAGTAGTAGAAGGAGTAGTAGCAGCAACAACAACAACAACAACAACAACAAGAAGAAGAAAAAAGGCCTCGAGTTTCGTCTAGTCCCTTCGTGCCCCTTCTTGACGAAACGAGAGGAACAAAAAAAAAAAACAGAGAGAGGGAGAGAAGGAAAAAGAGCGATGCAGCAGCAGCAGCAGCAGCAGCAGCAGCAGCATCAGCAGAACGAAGAGGACGAACATCTGCAACCACACCAGTGACACACACACACACGCACACGCAGCAACGGCCGCCACGCCTCTAATGTCATCCCGTGCAGAGCGAGTGGTGCTGCGACAGTGTGGCAGGCGGGGCGGGGGGTGGTAGTACAGTTGTGGGTGGAGACATAACCACATGGCGAGCAGAGTCACCCAACCGTGTTTTTTTTTTTCTTGTCGTTGTCATTTTCTTCCCTCTCCTTACGTACTTATTTCGTTCGCTCACTCGCTCGAGCCCCCCCCCCCCCCCCCACTCCGCCGCCTACGACCAGCACGCGTGCGAACCCTCATGGTACACACAACATCTGCTGCAGCAGCGCGCCCGAAAGAATGTCACGGCAAACATTCCGCATTGGCATGTTGCAGAATAGCTGCCACCTTCCGTCCTGAAACTGACGCTGCTGCAGCTCCCATGCGAGGGTGTTGAGGCTCGCATTCCACGATTCCCGCTGCTGCGCTGACGAGGCAACAACTAGACGGGCAATGCAGACATGGACGCAGAGCTTTTCTGTTAGCGCGATGCCCACGGAGTCGTCCTGTTCCAACTCCTCCACAAAACACCCACAGGTATCCATCTGCCGCACGTAGTGATCCACAAGAGCAGAAAGATCCGTTTCAGTTGCCGTTGGGGACGCCATCAACAGCTCGCTCTGAGCGTGCAGCTGGGCAAGAAGATACCACCGTTGCAGAACCGACGGCAGAGGCCACATGGTGTGAAGCGTGTCCAGTGCCTCGCGCCACCGATTGCAAGTCAGTAAGACGGATACCCGTCTCATCCGCACCTGCGCCTGCAACAGCGTCAAGCCGATACTCTCCGCGCTGCTCAGGACCTTGTCGAGCGCGTGAAGGGCACCGGAGTAATTTCCACGTTGCGTCCACATCATCGCAGAGATGAGGTCTGCATACAGAACTCCCATAACAAAATGACTCGCCGCGCTCACCCGCCGCAGTGTCTCGCTAATCTCCAGCAGTGTAGAGGAGTACCCGAGGAAGTACGCCACCTGTGCTCGCTCAAACTGCACGTGTTGCCAAAGAAGCAAGTGATCTGGTGGCCAGTACTGCAGGCCGCTTTTTGTGTTATTCTTCGACACCGTATCAGTCTCTAATGATGCACCACCAGTCATCATCCCTGGTAATGATGATGCTCCCGCTGCTGGAACCTCGGATGCTTCTGTTGCACTACCTGTTGCTCTTGTTGCGGCTAATGACGCGGCATCAGTTTTTGGTGTCGCCGACACCTCACCAAGGTCAATGCCGTCAAGACTACTGTGACTGTGAAACAACATGCTCTCAACCAACCGCGTGAGCTGTTGGTACGCAGATTTCATGTACCCGTGATTACGCAGCCACATGGCACATACAAAGCGATACGTTGACACGAAGAAGAAGTCACCCTGTGCAACATCTGTGCCTTCAGTACCGTAGTGCGTCTCCACTGCCACGAGGAAATCATGCAGAATATTGAAGGGACCAACACCAGGCGATGCATCCAGCGTTCCCACCTGTACTGCCAACGCTCGATGAGCCGTCTGTCGCACCGTTTCGCGCAGTAGGAGCAGCTTTGCTGGTCCACACGCAATGGGTACAGGGTCCGTTGACGACTCCTCGTCGAGCTGCGTCAGCAGCATTCCAAGTGAACTCGTGTTTATGGGCCTCAGAGACGAGTAAACACCATAGTGCCCCGCAATGATCATCATCGTCGCTCGTGAGATGCTTGTGAGCATCTCAGTCACGAAGGACGAGGAAGGGTCTAAAAACGCCTCCATCTCAGATAGCCACAGCGCATGCCGTACCGTCTGTGCAATGGTTTGCACCACAACCGAATGTCCCCCCGTGGCAACTCCCGCAGACGTGTTCGAAATGCCACCTCTATTCGTGTCGTTGTTGTTATTACTGCCGCCGCCGCCGCCGCCGCCGCCTGTCTCGTGGAGAGCGGGCACGCCTGCTACGATCCCATTGATGATGACAGACCGCAGCGACGTGTCGACAGTGCCAGGGCTTATGAGCAAGAGGAGCGCTGCCCCAATGTAACCAAGACAGCCTGCGTGAAAGCGTGGTGCATTGGGATCGACAGAGTCGACACCACCCTCCCTATGTGCTGCAGCGTCGGCCAACTGCAGCATAATGGCGATATCCCCAGCGGCAGCAGGGGTGTCCTGGCACGCAATGTGCACGAGAAAACTACTGTAGTGGGCCATGGTGAGAAGCTCATTAGAGCGCCATTGGTGACCCACAAGAACAGCCATGCGTGCGCAGTGCAGAGCCGTCTCTAGCGAGCGCACCGAAAGGTAAAACTGAGAGTAAAGAAGTACACCACTCGTGATGCTAAGTAAAATAGAGTGGTGAGCTTGCTGCATGTTGTGCGCAGCGCTGCCTGTGGCCTGATCGGCGGCCATCAATTCCAGTATATTGAAGTCGTGAAGTTGCAGCATCCCCCTCTGTCCGCTTTGCACAAGTAACTCAAGCAGCCCTTTATCATCGAGGAAACGACCCTCACAGATGCGCCGCATTGTGGCATACATACTGGAGATGTTCAGCTGCTGTTTCACGCCCAACGCCGGATAGACGCTTTTCGGCGGCGCGATGCCGGAAGCAGTCGACTTTAGCCTCGGTGTCGGCTGCATGTGGCGCTGTCGCGGTCGAAATGCGTCAATCGCCGATGTTTCTCGTGTCGCCATCAGCAAAGCCTCGAGGCTGGAAAACCAAGTGCCCGCCATTCGAGCCACGTGTGTCTGCCAGCCAAATGCTGCACAGTTCCAACTGACGCCCATCCACACAGCGAAAGCCCGAGTGATGCTTCCCGCTGCGTGGATCGCGGACAATTCACTAAACACCCCGAACAGCCCCGACAGAGCCGGGAGGATCACTGCAGCCCGGTCGTCGATGCTCCAGATGTCAGACAATGTTTCTCCAGCACGTGTCACGGGCTGCACCCCCCCGGTGATGAGCAGAGTGAGACGACGGATAAAATCGTCTCGAACGTCAATTCCTCCAATGTCACGACACAGCTCGACCAATTCCTCCAAGATGTGAAACCCGCTACCACGCTCGTCCGTATCCGTAGCAGATTCTGCCTCCGCTGACATTGATGCAGGCGACCGGTGCGACGTTGCCTGCTCCGAAAAACCAAACACCGTCGACCTGGACGAAGACCTTTCGTGTTGTTGTTGTTGTCTTTGCTGCCGCTGCCTTTGCCAAGAACGTGAATCCTTATCAAATGGGCCATGACAGAGGGCGTTGAAGGCAACGGAGAAATTTGCCTCCCCACTGTTGTGTGAATCGGTTGCCGCTGCCGCAAAGGGAGCTGCAGTAGTAGTATTAGTAGTAGTAGCTGCATTACCGCCGTGTATTTCGTTTAGAGAAGTGGGTGAGGATGCGGGCAGGTGCATAAACGCCACGCGCTGCAGGTACCACGTGGAAAGCGTCTCCGCCGCACGTTGGTCTGCCGCTACGATGGTCGACCAGGCAGAGGCGATGGCTCTGCCACAGAGAAACAAGGCGACATCCGTGAGGCGGGGAACACCCTCCGTGTTTGGAACGCCAAACGGTGGCTCCCTCTGGTTCATCCTGCAAACTCCCCCACCCGTGTGTGAGATCCCCCTTCTCTCCGTTTGTCCCTCTCCCCTTCCCAGTTTGCCTGTCGGAGTAAAGTGCGTGTATTGGGTGCCCTCTCCCCTACACGTGAGATAAAACAAAACAAAACAAAAAAATATTGCAGAGGAGCAAATGAAAGGGCGGCACAAAATGCAGCAGTGAGGGCAAAAAAAAAAAAAAAAAAAAAAAAAAAAACACACACGTGTGTTTGTGTGTGGAATGAAATAGTGAAAATAGGGGGTGAGTGTGTGATTAGCCTTAAATCTCATCGGGGATCAATAGAGCGCAAGTTTCTCACCCAACATAACTCCCCTTCCATGCCTCCCAGCCAGACGATGCAGTTAATTCATGAGATCCGGGTCCAGACGACGGAGTTCTTTGAGCGTCATATCAAATGTTTGGCGGTTGCGTGCCCTCCGGCGGTTCTTCTTTGGCAGCAGGAGCAGTTGAGTACGGCGTGCGTTTCGTCCTGTGCCATCATTGTCGGCGGTCCTACTCGTTGCGTCCACCTCCTTCGCAAGCTCCGAGCGGCTCCAAAGGCACTTGGGGCACGCCGTGGAGCATTTCGGCTCCAACAGGCAACGTAGCCGCACGGACATGCGATATGGCGAGAGGCAAATGCGGCACACAAATGATACAACGGTGTCGTCATGGATGGTCATCTTCAGCACCCTCGACCTTGGCACTGTTCGAGCCACCTCATGAACGACGTCTGGCCGTTGAATCGCGAGGAGGTTCAGCGGGGTTGCAGTTGCACCAGAGCACTGTGGACACCGATGGTAGCGAAGAAACCTGTCGGCAACCGACGCAGTATACTCCAGTGCGCACCAGCGGCATTTCCATCGGAGGAGCTTCTCGCTACGCAGGGGAATATTCTCGGGAAACTCATGCGGCTGCAGCAGTACCTCGGCGAGGAGTAACGGGTCATCCTTCAAGAAGCGTCTGACCAACATGTCACTGCCGCTATCATGATGCGATCGGTCGCTTTGTGCAGCCATATGTGAAGGTGGAGGAGGCGGAGAAGAATCGTGCGACCCACGGCTTTCGCAAGACGGGCACAACGGCAGCGAGGCCGTTCTTCCAGCGCCATTGCACCGTAGTTGCTGCTGCACCCGCCGCTGCACGCGGGAATCAACAGACTCCTGCCACGCCCTCCGACACTGAGGGCAAGACCACCAAACGACGCAGCTGCACGGAAGCGGCACATCCGCCACTGATTCAAACAGCACGCGGTTGTGCGCAACGGCGTTTCGACACTCATCCCACTGCGCTGCCAGGAGCGGGTACGCCTCAGCAAACTGCCGCCCACTCGACGGCGCAGAGGAGGAGGAGGAGGAGGACGACGCCACCGCCCGTTTACCCACACCGCCCGAGACGCACCTTGGGCACGCATAAAACGATGACACCTGCGGGTCCATCCGGTCTACGGGCCGTGCTGCCCACTGACAGCAGCATGTCGTGCAGCGCCACGACACCATGTGCGCCCACGATGGCAACACCCTCAGAACAGCAGTAGAAAACGATGCCGGTACCGGTGTTGTGGGAGCGGGCGCGGGCAACAACACAAGCGCATGTGCGGGGCGGCGGATTAGATGTCTCAAGTTTCGTGCGTTCTCTTCGCAGTTAAACTCCTGCCGCATCTTCGGTGGGAGAGCGTCCAACACAAATTCCAACGTTTGTGAACACGGACCCCGCAGCAATGGTGTTGGTGCACAAAATGTCCGTGAAAAGGAGACGGCGGCAGTCGCCACTACCCCGCCGCAGCGACGCCCTGCAACCCTACGCAGGCGGCACACCGTGGAGGTCATGCAGAACATTGCCCGACGACCAAAAGCTCCTCCTCACGGACCACAGAGTGAATATCCCGCAGCACACGCTGCCTCCTCAACACGCTTCACGAATGCAGAGAGAAACAAAGAAAGGGGAGAAACCACAATGGGCAGGCTCGTTCCTACGGATGGTAACATAAAAGAAGAACGGGAAGAGAAAAAAAAACTCCGAGGTGCGCCCGTGTCGAAGCAGCAGCAAATCGGGGTGGTAACGTGGCCAAAGGAAGAAGCGGTCCACAGATCCCTCGCTAAGAAGAGGGATATGCTTGAAGAACGAAAAACAAAACAAAACACACACAACCTTTGCAAAACCGTCACGCATATCTTGACCCGGCTGGAGGGATCCGGAAGGTTGTTAAACGCAGACGCATCATCGTGTCGTAGCAAGTTTTATGTGGACTGGTGCTTGACACTTCCGCCTTGACTCTGATTCCGGTAGATTGGGCGATAGCGTGCAACCCCTTTTTGGACGCCTCACGGTAGATGTTGTCAGTTGTCGCTGCTGCAGTACCCCTCGGAAAATATCGTCTGGCACAACATAAATGCATTGCGGCTCCTTCGGGCAAAGCAGGACGTGACGCAACATGGAAGCTGTCACATTCACTCGCGGCATCACCACAACTGTTGCGTCTGACACCACCTCCGTGAGAACACCGCCGGATGCAACGATGACGTAGCGGAGGTCGTTGTCAGGCGGGTCCTGCGGCTTCGCGTCAGGGTGCACCCAGAACACCTGCCCAGCAAACAGCGACTGGCGTTGTTGTAGGGGCGTCTGCATGAGGTCCTCCAGCAAAAAATCATTCACAGTCTCTATGCTCCCCCGCGTGCGTCTCTCGGTGTAACGGAAATGCTCTGGATCGGCTGCACACAAGAGCGACGATGATGACGCCGCAAGGGTGGCATCAAGCCAAGCACGGTCCACTATATGCTGCACGTACGGCAACGCTGTCATAAGTTTCACACTGCGCATCAGTGGCCCATGAATCACCAAGTACGTTGCATGATTAAACTGAGATATGGCAGGATTTACAACGACGTTCATGCGACGCAGTTTTTGCCGCTGCACACGCGTAAGCTGAATGCCAGTTGTCACAATTGTAAGGCCTGCAGGAGGTGCAGCCGTCTCGTTCGTGCTGAAAGAGATAGGTGGCACTACACTCTTCTTGTGGGTGACTCGAGTCTTCTGTGGGGACGTGTGGCGGATTCGTGTGGCGGCAGAAGCATCAGAAGTAACTGTGACAGATTTCTTGCGTTTCGCCCGTGCACCTCCTGCCGGTCGTGATGGCGAGGCTCCCTTCCGCTGCGGTTGAACGGTGGGAGGGGCCACCCACTGCACCGCCGCGTCGAGCCTCGCAACGGTCCCCGCTTTGCCCACAAATGCAGCATTCTCCACGGTGTGGAGACACGAGGATTCGTCCCCCACAAGAATGTTGAGGCGGTACACGTCCCCGAGCTGTAACTCGATGCAGGAAATATCACCGCTGGCGTCATTCACCTGGAAACTGTAGCGGTGTGATGGGAATAGCCTCACGCCACGGAAGAATGTGCCGTTGCTTGATGTGCAGTCCACGAGATCAAACGAGGTCCACTTGTAAGCCGCTCGGGGCGGTGAAACGCCCTGCTCATCTATATGAAGCGGTGTTTGCAACAACGAAAAGTACAGCCGCACTTCACAATGCACGCGGGAAAGTGAACGATGCGTCGGCATCGGGCACAGAGATCTGAACTCCGCTGGGACGTCCTTGCGACCAACCTGGTACACGCAGACGAGTTTCGACGGTGGCAAAGAGGCCGCTGCATCCGCGGCAGTGCTCCACCGTGTCTCTCCCAAAAGAGGCAGCAAGCGACGATGATGACACTCATCACGCAACCTTTCCGGAAGCGGTTGCAGCGCTCCTGTTGGCACCTCCCCAGCCAACAACAGCCCCCACGACGCGCAGATGAGAGGAAAGGCTGCTGATGTTGTTCGTTCCCCCGCGACTGCCGTCGGGCAGTGCGACATCTCACCTGCAACCAGAAGGACCACCATGGAGGAGGGGGACGACGTTAAAGGTCGAGGCGGCACCCCAGCGAGGTTTGCGGGGATGGGCGATGGCTGAGGGGAGTGTGCGGCACCGTCCACCGCATCCGTGTCCGGTGCGAGCGCCGTGTGTGTCGAGCATGTCTCCACAGTACTTCCCGTTTCACTCGTAAGAAGCGTCGCACAGTCGTCATAATAGTCGTCGGTGTTGTTGAGATCCTCAGGATCATCCAGAGACACCATACGTCCACCAGCAGCCAGAGAGGCACCGTGCAACATGACTCCAAACGCTTTTCTACTCAGCAGCAGCAGCAGAGGGAGAAGACGAAAAGAAGAAGAAGAAAAAAAGAGGGAGGGGTGGGGTCGATTTACGCAAGTCGCGCGAAATGGAGGCAATGCCACGGTGAGTGTGGTGTGGGAGATGTCTTTCTGAGGTGGAAGGGCCGCAGAAAAGAGGCAAATTTCTTGCGCAGCGACACCACACGCCATGCATGTCGACAGCGGGATGCCAAGACGCGAATGCACGACCACCCCCTCTTCACCCGCCGCATCCCTCCCCACCGTTTTTTTTTCTTTTTGGCTCCGTTTCTTTCGGTTTGTTTCCCCCCCCCCCCCCCACACACCCCTTTTTTTTTCTTTCTTGTTTCACCGCCACCGCATCATCATCATCATCATCATCATCGTCTACGTCCGGCACACGCTTTGCTTTCTCACTCAAAGGCATACTGCATCAGCGTCTCCGAGTCGTACACTGCGATGACGACCTCCTTGCCGTCCGTTGTGAACGCAGCGCCTGTTGGCAAGGCGTTTGGGATGTGATGCGTTGCAAGCGGTGTGACCTCCGTGACGCCGTTCGCCAACTTTACTGGCGCAGACCACACCGTCACGTAGCCGTCCTCCGCCGTCGAGAGCAGCCTGTTCGTCACCATGTTGAATGCCAGTGCGTTGATCCAGCGCGAATGGGCACAGACCGTGACCCTCATCTCGCCCGTGCGGCTGTCAAACATCTGCAGCTTCCCACAGCCGTTGGCCATCACCACAAACTCACCGTCGCTGACAATCTGCAACGCCGTGACGCATTCTGGTGTGTCAAATGCACAAAACGGCTGACGGTCACGGTTCCAGAAAACTACGTGGCCAACCGCGTCACCGGTGACGGCAAACAGGGAGGAGTCGGGGAATGGGCTCAGCTGGGCCGCCGTCACGCCGTGCTCCTTGTGCCCCTTCACAGCAGAATGCACACAGAACGCCATGGTTGCTGCAGCATTACACTCCGCAAATATAACGACGCCCTTGCTAGTGCCAGCAACAACATGCACGGTGCCACTAGTCGGGGAGGCGAGGGCGCCACAGCAGCCCGAGCCATTCGTGTCATCGTGCGGCACGAGACCCAGCGGCGAGCCGGTTGTCCACAACTGCGTGGACAATTGCGTGGTGATGAGAATTAGCGGCGCTGGTTCACAGTGCAGGAGGCCTGTTTGCGCGACTATTGCAGTGCACTGCACGATCAACTCCTTCTCCGACGACCCGATCGGCAGCGGGAGAATCTTCTTTGTGTCGGTCTTTATCATAATGCAGTCCTTCCGCGAGGCGTACACCAGCATCCCACACTCCTCTATGAGGCTGAGGTTGTTGTACAGCAGCGACGGCGGCACGCGGGTGCTCCCCGAAGGCCGATGCTCCGTCACGCAGCGAAAAGTGCGGGTCATTTCTCGCCCCCTCCCCTCCACTTTATTGTGTGCTGTTGCGGTTGGTTCCGGGCACTGCAAGTTGGATGCGTGTGTATGTTCCAGGCAGACATGCGTCCAGCAAAAAAAAAAAAAAAAAAGAAAAGGCAGGAGAGATGCTGCGCGACACATCCGCAGAGCTGACGACGAGTGCCGCCAGTAACACAACAACAATAATAATAATAATAATAATAATAATAAACAAGAACTACAAACGGGGGTGGGGAAAAGGAGGAAAACACATATGACTTCGAAAAGAGAAGAATGTCTTCACTTTGTTCTTCCATCGCAGGACTCCCTACGAGAGGCAAAATAAAGGCACAAGCAGCCACATCCGTCACGTGAGGTCCTCCATACACACACACACACACACACACGCAGTCTACTGCAACTCCAGTGCGTCACGCCCTAAGCAGCGAGAACACCACGAAAGCCGCACCAGCGCATTGCAGCGTCACCAGCCCAACGTACACAAAAGGCAGCGATGACAACATGCCAACGGGAATACGCTGGCAGTTTTGTGGTAAGATCGCTCCATCATCGGCAGCAGCAGCGCCTTCTTCGTACCGCTCCATCGCAACAGGGTAGGCCTCAATGTAACTGTGCGCCGCATTGGTGGTGGCGGTGGTAGTGTTCACAGCGCCGCCACGCACAACAATCGCCGGGATGCAGCGCTGCACGAACGAATCCCCACTAAAAAACTCACCAAACGAAAACGGCCTTGTCGTATCGATCTCCTCGTAGCGCGCGTGAATAGGCAGCAGCAGCAATGCCCTCCCTTTGCGACCCGCCAGCGCCAGCGCCGCTGCCGCCATCGTCGAGGGTGCAGAAGCATCCGCTACTTGATTCGTAGACCCAAACAAGGATGACAAAGGCAGGCGTGCAAAGGAGATGTTCACACTGTTGGTGTCGTACGGCACGTGGAAGGCAGGAGCCTCAATGTCAAAAAAATATTTGGAGGTGAGCTTTAGCGGGGTGTAGTGCTGCGCAATGTCGAACGTGTCGTTCAGCACGCGGAGGCTGTACTGCTGCTCCACCTCTGCCGTGTCGAAAAAAAAGGCACGCGGGAGATCCAGTGAGATTTGCACATCGTCAAACAAAAGCGGGAACTCCACCTCGAGTTGCATGTGGTAGCCGGCACCACGAAAACCCCAGCGATATGGACCTGCGGCTTCTTCTTCTTCTTCTTCAGCAGCAGCAGCAGTCGTTATTGTTCGCGCGGCCTTCCACTCTGCCGTTGCCGCCGTGGAATGGATTGCCGTTCCTTCCAGCGCGGAAGCAGCCACCGCCGCCGCCGCCGTATCGGGGAGAGAATGAAACATTATCATCACCAACACCAACACCACTTCAAAGGCACCAATAACGACCGCCGCTTCAGCTGCTGCTGCTGCTGCAGCGGTGGAGGTACGGCGGCAAACTCGCATGGCTCTTCAACAACTCCTACCATGGCAACAACCGAAGGAGAGAAAAGAACAGAGAAGAGGCGTGCGAGTAGACCCTCGGGAAGAGGCACGGTGCGGCTGCACAAGAAGTTGCCGAGGCGCAAGAGGAACCGGCAGGACCACGTGAAAAGCCAGCTCATATATGTATATATGTATATATGTATATGTATATATGTACGTCGATAAGTGAAGAAAATGAAGAAGCCCGGGTATAAAAATAAAAATAAAACACCCGATTCAACATGACGATATTTCAGCGCTCCCGCCGTCGTCGTCCGCACACACACACACACACCACCACACCCTTGGCGACAGAGAGATGATGGTTGAAGGGGCTGCAGCGGTTATACACGATACTCCTCCTCCAGCTGCTTCCACTGCGTCAACATCGCCTCAAGACTCTCAATCTGCAACGCCAAATCGCCATCATTAGCCGTTACACCGCCTGCCCAATACGCTGCGGTGGCACTGCCGCTGCAACGGCTTGATTCTCGTGAAAAACTACCAGCCTCGCACTTTGACTGCCGCACAAAATCAGCCCAGAGGAGGTCTTCCTCAATGCTACCGGAGACTCGTGGAGGATCGCCGGAGCGCGTCGTCTTCGCACATCTCGTCTTTTTAGTGTCGGAGACGTTGGGCTCCGTTTGACGATAATGCGCCTCCGCCATGCGCCGTGATGCCGGGTTTGTGCGCGGCCTGAAAGTGCAGGCAGTTGCGACCTCCTCTTCTACCTTCTGCCGCCGCAACTCAGCACGCTTCTGCCGCTCCCGCAGCAGTCGAGCGTTGCGTTCCTCAAAACCAGGCGAGATGACAGGAACAGTCGGCTGCCGGGGAGAAGAAGAAGAAGCATGCGCGCAGCTGTCACCACGGGCCTTTGAGGGGGAAGAGTACGACAGTTTGCGGTTCGTTGACCTTCCCCGCGAACGCTGCTCCTGCTCCTGCTGCTGCTGCTGCTGCTGCGGCGGCGGCGGCGGCGGCGGCTTTGGACTTTGCTGCACGTCGCCGTCTGCAGCAGAGCACGACGCTGCTGCTGGTACCGTAGAATGCCTTCGCATGCGAAATCGCTCCGCGAGCTCCGCCGATCGTGGATTCACGCGTGGCTTCATCGACCGCACTTTCGCCTCCTCCTCCTCCCGCTCCCGCTCCACCTGCAACTGCAGCTTCGTGCGCCGCCTCTCATCGCGCTCTCGCATCGCTTGGATGTGATCGTTTATCTCCGTCTCGGTGCGACTCCATCTAGGCGCAGATGTCTGTCGCTCCGCCTCGAGCTTCTGCAACCTCGCCCGTTTCTTCTCACTCGCCTCGCGGTACCGTGCAAAGCGGTCGTAGAGACCCTGTAAGAACGACTTTCCCTCCCCCTGCCGTGCCTGACTTTCCTCCCGTTTTCGACGCTCCGCCAGCTGCGTGATGGTTGGCTTGAAACTCGGCGTATATTTCTGCTGCAAATTCTGCATCCGTGACTGACGTAGTGCCGCGTGCTGCCCTGCGCTATCCGTGACAGCGAGACGTTTGTTCATTGCCTCCATTGCCTTGACAATCCGCCCGGATGTTGCGTTGAGCATTGCTGTTGTTTTCTGCTGCCCCCCGCGTTCATAATCCTCAAGACGCACCGCAGCAGACTTCATACGCTCGCGACGCCGTTGCTCCCACTCCTGCGACGCCTTTATGTACTCCGAAAAGGTGCGGGTGCCACGCTTCTCCGCGTAGAGCGACACCTGCGGGGTGTACCGCATTTCCTCTGCTTCTTTGCGCAGTGCCTGCCGTTCCTCTTCCTCTCGCTGCGCCCGTTTCGCCTGACCCTGTTGCACATACTGCTCAAAGCAGCATGGGGGCGACTGCAATAAGCATTGACCGCTCTCGCGCATCGGGTGCGGCGCTACGCAATGGATGGTGGCGTCGGCATCGGCAGCAACAGCAGCAAAAGTGTCGACTGCTGCATGGGGTTGTGGTGATGCAGTCTTTTTTTTTTTGAACCCTTCCCCTTCGAAGGAGGGCGAGTTGAAGCTGAAACGCCTTGCGTTCTCCACACACCGAAGACCTTCCATTGTGGAAGGTGCCCGTGATGCTGCCGCTTCTGTCACGCCATGCAGGGCGGACACAGTAAGCACGTCCTTGGCGCTCGTGCTCCGATCTCTCTCTTTCTCATTGCCCTTCTCCTCTAGTCGCTGCTGCTGTGGCTGCGACCAGTCGGAATCAACGGAAGTCATTGTTATCGAAAGACTTTCTTCATGAGGGGACGACCACCGCAGCAGCCGATCATTGCCATCCACTCCCCCTTGCTCTTCATCCGCTTCTTCCTCCTCCTCCTCCTCGTCGTCGTCGTCGTCGTCTGTGTTCAACACAATCGAGCTGTCTGACTTGTCGCCAACGATGTCAGCCCCTTCCGACGACCGTCCATCCACGTCCAAGGACCCCGATGAACGGAGCGGCAACCGAGACGCTCGAAACCCTTCATGGCCGGTTCCTCCCGGTGCAACGACCTGCCGCGCTGTCACCGCTGCCTCGCCATCCTCACCACGCACCCCCATTTCGTCTTCCTCCAAAGAAGAAAACGTCATGGAAATCTCGCACTCAACATACGGTGAAACTGATCTCGGTGGTGGCAAGTCCAGAAGCAAAAGGGAATCCTCAACGTCATCACGCTGCAGCATGTTGTCGCCACGCACCAAAACGAATTCCACGGCGGGTTTCGAGGCAGCAATAGCGTCTGACACGCTCATGGTGGGAAAATGTTGCGACGACAGGCTGATTTCCTGGGCAGCACGCACGGATTCATGCTCCACGGAGAAGGAGCGTAATTTCTTCGCCTGAGACCTTGCCGCTTTGCCCTTCAAACGCCCCGCCTTTTGGAGCTCCTTCCGCCGCGGTGCCGGCACATCAGCGTACATCGCAGTCCTGCAACTCTTCCTTGGTTCTACGTGGGGTGACACCGCTCTTGACGCCACACTGAGCAGCAACGAAACCCCCTTCTCCCACCCCCTCGCCCACGCTTCGAATCCTGCAGGTGACTTATTCCCTCCTGGTGATGCAGCGCAAGAAAAATAAAAATAAAAATAAAAATAAAAATAAAAGAGAAGGAATTGTTTCTGTGCTCCCACGCACATGTGCATGGATGCAAGTGTGGGGCAATGAAATACTGTCTGCAGCATTTGCTCAACTGGCAATGGGGGTTGTGGAGAGCCAGTGCTTCTAATGCGTATTCGTCTATCACTTTTCCCAACCAGGCACCGTTTTCACCACCTCACAACAGAATGCGCACACAATTAAAAGGGTGGGGAGGCTGAGAGTGCAAAGGGGAAATAGGGTGCATCAGCTAAAACCAAAAACAACAAAAGAAAAACATCTTCCTGTGGTCCCACTCTCCATCGTTCATGCGCACAGGTGGCTTGAAACAAACAAGAAAGTCTACAAGAGCCACAAATACTTACCTCCATACCCCCACCCCCTTTTCTCTCTCTCTCTCTCCCACTCTCTGTGCATGCGTGTATGCTTCCCTCCCTTGTCGCTACTCCTTCTTCACCGGATTTGGCCTGCGTACGCTGGAGCGCACAGACCCCTTATCTCTCCCACTGCTGCTGCTGCGCGTCCGCTCTTGCCCTCCGCTGAGTGTAGTACGACGACGACGACGCCGAAAGGTGTGCAACAGAAGAGTCATTTGGGCAAAGGCCATGGGGGCGGTGGCTATGCCTGCCATTTCACCCCAATACTCCCCGCGCGAACCGGCTACCGCATGGCCTGCGGCTGCGCCACCGATCTTCAACACCGCCAGCGTCATGTGCATCGCTGCCTTCGCCGTGAGGCGGACAGAGCTCCGCTCGCCCTTCGAGGCGAATTGCCGCTGGACAATTGAGCCCGCCACGTCCACCACCACGTCGCTCAATAGCTGCAGTGTGTTGCGTTTAACGGAGTCCTCCATCGCAGCGAGAGGGGAAATGGGCGCAGTCAAAACTTGGAGCTCGCTGGGCTGAGGAGGGGGCCCGAGCAGCGTCGAGAGAAACGGCGGGAGGCGCAGAAAACGCACCAACTCGCCGATGTAGTGTTGATGCAGCCGCGGGAAAACGTCCCAGAGATACACCACGCTGCTACCATACGCCGTACGGCTGCGAAGCAGCAGACAGCAAAAGCCAGTCTGCACACCAATGCGAGCCAACTGGTCCACAAACTGCACCGCCGTCTCCTTGGACGATGCCAGCGTGATCTCCACAACTTTTCCCAGTGGCAAGTCAATGCCCTCCACCACATACGTGTCGAGACGCATGTGTACCTTGGTCATCGTCGGTAACACCAATCCGACACTTAATGCCAACGACGAAGTTTGTTCATTCACGCGCTTGCGAATGATGGTTTTCGGCGTGAGGCTGTGTGTGGGGAACGCCCGTCCCCTGCTTGCAAGCACGTACGCAGAACCCGTAAGAACGGGGGCCGCAGCATCACCCGCCATGCCAACCAAAGTAATCTATCACGCAGCGCAGCAAAGGCAAGAGAAGAATGAAGAGGAGGCGCGAAGTATGTGCCCTCGCACAGACATACATACATACATACATACACACACATAATTATATATATTATATATATATATATAATTGTGTATGTTGAGAAAGAGAGGGCAGCCTCATGGCAGCAACGCAAGAACGCAAGAAAGACACCGTGGCTGCTGGAGCTCTCTCATTCCCTCAACCGCACTCGGCAAGGCACGGCACGGCACATCAACAACAGCTGGACGGCCTCTAAAACGCATAAGTCACAAACTCAACAAGAGAAAATGCCAATCCCTGCGGCCGCTGCACGATCTTCCATGGAAGTGGGGAATTGGGCGCTGTCGTTGAGGGCGAAGAAGAAAAACTCAAGCTGCACCTCTTGCGTCCACATCTATTTTTTATCATGACTGCGACGAGTACACAAACCCAACATCAGCGTTTGAGGTCACCGAAACGGCATCACGTCAAGGGGTGATATACAGCAGTGAATCTAGTGAGGATGAAGCGATCGCCTGGCAGGAATGTTGAATCTGTTAGCGAAGACAGTTACGCGCTGCAGTGCCAAACCAAAGCAGCAACAGAAACAAAAGACCGGAGACAAAGAAGCGAAACCGCTAAACACATATGAGAGGTGGGGAGGAGGAAGAAGGGGGAAGTTGTAACACGACCTCTAATCTCGCCTAGACTCAAGAGTTAATTTGAATCGACCTCGATATAAACGCCCCACTGGACAAATTTTCATCCACTGAACGATGCAGTTGTTGTCGTTGCTGTTGCTGTTGCTGTTGTGGCTCCTCCGCCGTCATCTCCCGGTCCCGGAGGGTGCGCCACGATTCATCCATTTGGTATCGAGTGTGATGCTGCTGTGACCCCGGCGGCATGTCTCGCCGTACCACGAGCGAGCGAACGCCAGTAGATTGCAGATCAGTACAATCGTCCATCTCCCGTTGTTGTTGTTGTTGTTGTGGTGGTGGTGGTTGTTGAGCTCCTGATTGGCGCATCGTGGAGGTTTGCTCCGTCACTTGTCCCTCTAGTCCAAGGCGGCGGAGAACCCGTTGAATGCGCAGGAGTTCCTTACGATGGCGGCATAACACCTGCACGTCAGCGGTGCGCTGCTCTAGGTGCTGCTTCAGCAACACGTTTTCGTCGGACAGCACCACGACCCTGTTCTGAAGATCTTCGTTGTCGGCCGTAAGCTGCTGCACGGTGCGTTCCACCATGGTGAATGGACTGTTTGTGTTGTTCAACGCTTCCCGCGCCATCTCTAGCGAGGCCTGCAGCCGCGAGATCTGTTTGTCCTTAAACTCAATGTCATGCTGCAGCATCGTGAGACGGTTTTCCAGATGCAGGCAACGTTTTGTCACCGTCAGCGTGTGAGCTAGCTTGCGCGATCGCGGGAGAGCAAGCCAGCTCTCGTAACTGCTCAACGCATTTGTGGGGGAGGAAGCGCCTCCGGCAGCACTGGTGAGCGAGAGCTGGCCGTCAGTCTGCTGCGCCAGGTTCGATATAAACAACTCCGACTCCAGCTCCAGGTCTGACAAGGTCTTCAGCTTCTCCTCCGCTGCCTTGAGACACGCCTCGAGCTCCATCACACGCTGGCTGTTCTTCAGCTTGAGCTCGTAGTACTCAGACTTCAGAATGTCAAGCTTTTGCTCAGAGCACTCAGCGCTCGTCTTGTATCGCTCCGCGTCCATCTCCGCCTCACGTAAGCGCACCGCAAGCCGCGTCGCCTCCTCAGTCTTGACGGAGGCATTGAGCTTTGCGGTGAGAAACTGCTCCTGATCTACATAGGCGTTCTTCAGCCTAGACTCCATGTCCCGCAGCCTTCCCTCGAGCTCTACAACCGTGCTACTACGCTGCTCAGCCTCCTGAAGCTGGCGGCGAAACGACTGCCGCTCCGCCTCCACAACTGCCTCAAGTTCTTTCAGTCGCTGCTGCAATTCCTTATTTTCATGAGTTAGTCGCGCGGTGTCGGTTGCCAACTCAGCCGCACGCTTCGCTGCCGTGTCCCTCGACGCCCGCATCGATCCCAACTGTTGGTAAATACCAAGCTTCACCGCGTCGAGCAAATCACGCTTGCCCTCGTCAAGGCTATCAATTGCCCTGTACTCCTCCTCTGTCACCGGATTCATCAGCTCCGAGCGTATCTGCGACTTGAGCCGGTCTACCTGCGCCTGCGTCGCCGCAAACTGCTGCTGCAGGCGGATCGTCAGCGCAGACACCTCCACCTCCCGGGCACGAAGCCTCGTGTTCTCCTCCTGCAGGACGCGCATCTCATCCTTTTGACGCTCAATGCGCTGGACGAGCTCCTTTGACGAGCTCGGAAGACCACCCAACACAGCCGCCAACTGCGGATTATGTCTCAACAGGGAGCTGCCAGTGTCATCCGTACCGCTCGCCATGTCGTCTGTGGTGGATGACGTCAGAGCGGGAGACGGAGCGGGACGTTGGCGTCGCGCTTGAGTTCGACTTCCCGCGTGCTCCACAGGAGCTTCCATTGTCCCTTCCGTCTGTCAACTATATTTGCACACCTTCCTTTCTTTTGCCACCGCGTGTTGACCTGTCAAATGCGTAACACGCTACGCAATGATATATGTGTTTCAGGGAAAAAGGGACACAAATACACGTTAGATTGATCTGCTGTCACCTTTCACCACCCAACACGAAAAGAAATAACGCAACCACGACAACAAATCAAAAGAAAAAGGGAAGAGAGAAAAAGAGAGTTGCCACCAGAGCACACACACACACACAAGCAGGAAGCAGCAGCCACGCAAACATCACCACCGGCCTCGCAAGA
>JASANX010000988.1:0-72376 GCA_030849745.1 Trypanosoma scelopori | reverse complement strand
CCCTGCGGACAGGCAAACGAGCAACGAGAGGATGTATATATATATATATATATATATATATACACGTGTGTGTGTGTGTGAGAGAAGGTGTTGAGTGCCCAGTTAGATGTAAGATAGAGTACGCCACATTGTCGCAAAATCGTCACAGGCCTTTGGTGTGGGTGTTTCATAGGGGGAGAGAGAGAGGGGCTTTAGAGAGTGTTGAAGTTCGAGGCGCCTGGCGCATTCCGCGGCAGCGTGTACCTCCGCAACGGTGGCGGGTCTCTTGGGTAGTCCTGTGGGAGGGAAGAGAGGTTGCGGTTCGCCATCCACCACCGCTTGTACTGCCGCAGCAGCGCCCCTCGCATTGCCAGCTCCTGCACCAACGTGTCGAGCGCGTCATTGGGCCTCAGGCCGTCTTTGTTGTAAACAAAGCGACTGCGAACCCGCAGCAGCTCCGTCTGCATGCGACGCACGTCGTTCTTTGGGATCGCACGCAGCGTCTGCACCATGCGTCCTGCAATGACGACGTCTTCCCGAAGGAACACCGCAAACTTGCTGTAGTCCAGCACACTCTCAAAGGGCATAATACAAAGATCGCAGATGATAACCGGAATGCAGCCGGCAAGAATGGCAGATGTTGGGCGGCGTGACGAGAGCCCATCGCCCGCAGCGTGGCCACAAAAGACGGAGCGCTTCATCTTCTCGGGATACGAGAGGGGCACGCGTAGCCGCAGCGAACTGACACTCGTATTGGAAAATGTTTCGTACACGCAGGTCGTATCCGTGTCTTGTTTTTGCTGGCAGTTCCATCGAATCCATCGGCGAATGCCACCAATGGTGTGTGTGCCGGCAAAATAAAAAAAAATTGGCCGCGTGGCCGTTGGGTCGGTTGCCGTCGCAGGCGGCGGCGGCGGTTGACGCAGCGCCGGTGCAACGTCGGGGTACGGCACAATCACGTTGAAGACATTCTCGAGAAAGTGCGGCTTTAGTGCGAGGGAGAAGTCCTGATATTTGTTTCGACGCATGATCTCCAACAACTCATACGAGATGAGCTTCACGTTGGGGATGTGCCGCTGCACGTACCGCCAGAACTCCTTAACACTGCGGTGATGGAGACCCCAGCGCCACCAGAACATGAAGTGGTCATGCTGATTGTACACACCCGTGTACGACGGCTTCATCGCCTGAATGTGGCGCACCACCTCAATCATGTAGTGACTCACGTGAGCGCAGTGGTACACGTGGGAAATAATGGGGATGATGAACACATCCGCCTCCGCCGGGTTATGTGTGTGGGCGGGATGGGAGCGAATGTGGCGCACCATCCACACATCCGCCGTGAAGAGAGAGAGTGCGTGGCGCCAGTCGAGCATCGTGTAGTTGGTCTTTGGCTGATGCCGGTTGCAGAAGCTCTGGGGCCATGCATCCGCCAGCAATCGCAGCGCACCCTCGCCATAGCGCTCCGGGAGGTTGTAGACATGAAAGCGAAAGGGCGGGGACAGCAGATTGCTCGCCAGAATACTGCTCCGAGGGCCGCCACCGCCACCGCCACCGCCACCGCTGCTGCTGCTGCTGCTGCTGCTGCTGCTGCTTGTGGTGTTAGTACTGGCAGGTGTCTCCTCCAGCTCCGTGGGCAGCAATCGCCCCATGCCGTCCTGCGGAGGGAAGGCCATGAAGGCGACGCTAAGCAACAAAACCGACACAAGCACAATCAACAGCCTCTGTCGGCTGCCGTGTGCGAAGCCCATCGCCCTGCTGCGTGGGTTTTCGGTGGAAGCAGAGGTCTCTGATGTCGGGGGAAGGGAACGAGCATTAAACCCACCCACCACGAAACCAAACCAAAACAAAAAAAGAAAACAAAAGTGGATGAACAACAACAATAACAACAAAAGGGTGGCGGAGGAGTGAAGGTGACCGGGTTCACCAGACGGACGGATAAACACCGGCGGGTAGAAAGAGAAAAATGAGAGATGGAGCAACGCTGCAAAACAGTGCATCGGCTACACTCCTCGCTCCCACCAGCGGAATGCATCAACCATCTGCAGCTTCACCAGCAGCCGGCGCACCCCATCCGGCATCCTCCTCCTCCTCCTCCTCCTCCTCCTCGTCGTCGTCGTCACGCTGCTGTTGCCGCGGTTTCTACAGCCGCGACGAGCAACGCCTGCCGGATGCCATGACTCAGAGTTGAGTAGCATTGTGGCATGCTCGCCGAAATCGTCGCTGCACTGCAGGGCCTTCAGCTGTGCCAGTCTAAGCAGAGGCGGAAGATGCGCTACGCCAAGCGGGATGACACGCAATGCAGACTCCCAGCGACCTTGAGCCACAAGCGCGCCAGCAACACACCCAAGTGTTGTCACCAGCATGGCATCGTCAGCTCGCGCCTGTCGTGATGTCACCGGGCCCTGCTGTTTCCTCCCTTCTTCCACCACCATCGTCACCATCCTCCTACTACTCGTCAACGTCCTCGTGTTATTTCTGTCGTTCACCTTCTTCCTGCCGCTCCCACCCAGAGTCAGATCTTCCTGCTGCTCCTGCAGCAGCCGCGTCGCCATCACACTCCGCAAGAGGGTTGCAGTGCTTTCCGTGCCGAATGAGGCCAGACGAATCGCATGGTGCACTTCCACAGCGTTTCGGCGGGCGACACCACCCCGGGCAACGTCCTGCAGGGCGAGGTGCCACAGTCCCACTGCCTGTCGCTTGTAGAGCGCCGTCGACAATGGCACGCTGGCGGCCACCACATCGGACGACCACCACGCCGCTGCCGCCGCCGCCGCAGCAGCAGCAGCTTTGTTGCTCCCAGGGGGCACCGCGATAATGTCGACACTTGCACGAAGCCCAGCCATCTCCGCAGAACGAATAAGGCGGTGCAGTGCAGACCACTCAAGCGGCGCGGGCGTCGGACTCGGCGATCTAGTGCTGCTGCCACCACCACCACCACCACCACCATCACCATCCTCGCTCAACAACTGCAACATTGCCAGCACAACAGGTGTAGGGGCACAAGCGGCAATAGACTCCATGCACTTTCGTGGGTAGTGCACGAGACCGAGGACACTCACGGCGGAGAGAAGATGCAGTGCGGCATCCCACGTTTGCGGCGAGACGTCGCCAACGTGGCCAGCAGTTCGCTCTACAAATGCTCGAAAGACTGCCGGCGCAGAATCGGGGAAAAGTGATCGCACAGTGTGAACCACACGTTGCAGCTGCATCGCGTCGTTGGAGAATTCAAGCACCTCAACAAGTGTCACCATATCAGGCACAACACCGCGATCGGCTGCGGTCTGCATCACGGCGGCAATGGAGTCATGCCGCCCATGTCGGAGAAGCAATCGGATCCAGTACGACACAAGTGAGCCCGGCAGCTGCGGGATGGCGGCCGCCATGCGGGAGACACAACTCGCCGGAAGCGTCCAAAGCGCACAGCCACCACCTTGCGGCAGTTGATGTCGAGATGTGGCCACCCCCGCGAGACGCCGCCAGAGCCCCGTCACCTCGGCAAGCGCCGCCTCCTCCTCCTCCTCGTCCTCCTCCGCAAATGCCTCCACTGCCGCTTCCGCCCTCGCCTCCAGGAGGAGGTTGCAGCTGCTGTTGCTGCTGGAGTCGTGACGGAGTCGCGCCAGCAGGTAGTAGCGACCCGACGGCGCCAGCTCCATCAGTATTCGCAGGGACTCCATCGCGGGACCCACACCGGCATGACGCGTGTGTTGCATGAGACGCACCGTGCCACACCAGCTGCGACAACAGAGCGGCAAAAGCAGCTGTGCGGTTGAGGCAGTACCGAGGCCCACGTCAAAATGAATTTTCGACGCGCGCTTCATCGCCGCCTCCCCATGAAGGGGGGTTGCCAGCTGCAGGTACTCCAGCGGCGTGATGCCACGAGGTGTGCCACCGCCGCCGCCACCGCGTTCCCACTCCGCCCTCGTGAGTGCAGCCACGACACTGTACATGGTGTACGTCGCCACCACCGGCGACATCTGACTGCGCAGCGACTCAATGACAGCAACCAGAGATGGGGTGGCTGTGCTGCCGTTCCGCAGTGCCTGCAGGAGCTGCGTCATGGGCTGACCAAAGCCACAACTACCATGATAACAAGCACCATCATCACGACCATCATGAACATCATGATTGCTGCTGCCGCTGCCGCTGTCACCGTTGCCGTGCGTCACACATGGCGGGTTCACCTCCAGCAATGTTCCTGCTGCAGCGGAACGGTACGCCGTGGATTCGTACCACAGCCCTGACTCACGGCACAACTTTGAGAGCGCCTCAAAATCCAGCACACATTCGCCAAGTGTCAGCGCCGTCACAATCCTCTCGCGACTCACCGCACCGGCGCCCTTGCCGCTGCCGCTGCCGCTGCTCGTGGTGGAAACAACGCGACGCACCACCTCGCCAACCCAGTGGTCGTTTAATAAAGAACCCCTGTCGTCGACGACGACTGTCAAGGACTGTAGCAACGCCCACACGTCCTCACGAGTGGCATGCGGGTCGGTGAGGACGACCCCCAGGGCACTGCCAAGGCCCCCATGCGGCACAACACGATGTGAAATGAGCGTAGCCACGGCGGCGGCACGCTCGGTGGTGGGCAGCAAAGCCAGTGCGTCAGACGCACTCCACGGAACGGGGTGCGACGTTGCCGTGATGCAACCCAAGACCGCCGCAACTCGCCGGTGATGGTCCCGCATTTGCGTGTCCCGGCACAGACGCCGCACGGTGTCAAAATCCACGAGCGAGCGGTCAACCTGCCGGGCGTACCAGCGGGCCTTTGGAGCGTGCAGCGCGCTCCATCCACGCCAATCACCACGTGCCTGCTGCTGTCGATGATCATGATGAGGAGGAGGTCCCCCTCCTCCTCCTGCTGCGAGGTGGCGCTGCGCCACACGCGTGACAGCGACCGAGTGCGAGTCCGCAGCAACAACAGCAGCAGCAGCAGCAAATAGCTGTCGGAAACAGCAGGAGGTGTGGTTGCGCCACGTGAATGCAGCCGAGCATCCACCGCCTCCACGGAATCCGCCAGCGCCCCTCCTCGCATCAGCCCCTCTATTATTCTTGCCATTGCCACTGACAGTAGACCACGCGGACATCCCGAGCGTTGTAGCTGTGGGCCATGTGAGTCCTCGCCGCAGAAGCAGTAAAAACTTTTCCCACTTCTTCTGCTTCTGGCACCCCGAGAGCGCGAAGTCTACCACGCCGGGCAGACCCGACTGCCACAAGACACTCCACCAGCAGATCGTCACCGGCAGCTGTATGGTCTCGATGCATCCGCAATCACTGGCCGCAGCGACACGCAGGAGGCACGGTGCTCGCAACGTGTTGTGTGACCGAAAGGCAGCACCAACACGACCGGGTGACCGTTGCACCATTTCTCGCCGCGTTTGTTCCCTTCTCCTTCCAACACACCACCACCACCACCACCACCACCTCCTCCTCCTCGTCTTGTTCCTCCCCTTCTCTTGATTTATATATAAATAAAGAGAAGGACGGATGACCACCAACTGCAGCAGCAGCAGTGCTACCGCCGCCATTACCAGAAAGGAACGAAAGAGCGAAAGAAAGAGGAACAGGGGAGGAGTAGTGGTGGTAGTGGCAGTGATGAAAGCGGCAGCCATGAACTCCCCTCTCCTTCTCTTTCTTTCTCTCTCTCTCTCTCTCCCCATTCATATGAATATGCGCCGTCACACCACCAGAATTAGACGCAGTGGTGTTCTCTTCCACGCAAAGTTTACGCTTCAGCCCGCCCATGTCAGCGGCTCACCCCCCGAGTTCAAATCGCCATGCGGTTTCCGCGGTCCACGCCTTCTCGTTCACACACACACACACACACTCTCTCTATATATATATATCTCCGTGTGTGTTTGTGATTATCTGTGGGCAGAGGGGCCAAGAGAGGGCGCAAGAGCGACTAGTGATGCGCCAAGACGTCAAGAAGAACGGTGAACGCCACTCCAAGTAGAAGGGACACGCTCGCCCGCAGCCCTTTCAGATCCTCCTGCAATAATATCATGAGGCCCGCAAAAAGAAAAAAGCCGCTGTTCACCGCCTCCGCCATCACCAGCCACGTGGGCACCGCGGTGCTGTCATTGCCGTGGTGGTGGTATGTTTGCTGCGACCCAACAACCTCGCGCCCACCAGGGGCATTTGCGCGGCCCTTGAGCAGCTCGCAAAGCAGCGCTGTGGCTGGCGTGACGACGAGCCACAGAAGCACCGAGCGCCGCCAGAGACACCGCCGGAGACACTGCCAGAGCACCGTGCAGAGACCACCACTGCTGCCATGGTTACCGCCGTTCCCCGGGGCGAGTGGCACGACCTCACTGCAGGCCTCCGAGGAGACGGAGAGCTCCTTTGCGATGGAGACGCCCACCACGACACCGTCAAGGAAGCGGTGTATGAGGAGCGGCACCGTGGAGCTCACGAGTGAAGCGGTGGACTCCTCAAGTCCCAACATCACACCCTCCGCCACGGCGTGAAAGCACATCAGAAGCACGACCAGCGACGAGTGGGACATGCCGTGCGAGCTCTCGTACTTGTGACCCAAGTCGTGCCTGTGATTGTGGCCACCGAGCGTGCCACGCTCGCTAACGCCGCGCTCTATCACCGCAGGAAGCAGCAGACCGCACAGGACCCCCACGCATAGCGTCCTTGGCGAAACGGCGTGGCCATTGGCGATGGCGCCGGACAGAGCGTGGGTTAGCGCCATCGCGAGCAGCATACCGGCGGAGAAGCAGTTGGCCATCGACAAGGCTCGCGCCATCATTGTGAAGAGCACATGCAGGGGCTGCGCCGTGCCGTCCCTGCCCCCATGCAGGAAGCAAAACGGCGACCACACACCCAATACGGTGGAGGCAGTCAAAATGGTCGCCGCCAGAAGCTTCTCAAGCAGCAGTGTGTTCATCAGCATCATCATTATTGTTGTCGTTGTTGTCGTCATTATCACCCACTTCCATCAACTACCAACACCACAACAGCGGCAGAAGCTGAGTGCTCACCACCCCCTCCCCTACCTAACGTTAACCCTCCTCTCTCTCTACACACACACATACGAATGAAACAACATCACCGCCGCCGGAACATCAGCAGATGACCCACAGGCGTAGTGGCGACGGTGCAGCAGCAGCAGCAGCAGCAGACAACTCCCCACCCAAACACGCAACATATGCACACGACTGACGCCTTTCCACTTCTCCCGTTGATCGGTTGTGACAAAATATAATTCTCTTTTCACACACACTCTCTCTTTTTTTTGTTTTAGTATATATATATATATATATATATATATAAATACAAATGATGTCGCATTTGCGGCTTGAAGCAGAAGCAGCAGCAGCAGCAGCAGCAGCAGCCATAAAACACACAAAACACAAACACCCCTTTCCCTTTTCCGTCCCGTGCGAGAACTCGGGTGGGTGTTGAGACTATGAAGCGACTCCATCCATCCATGCATCCATATGCAGCAGCAGGAGGGGGAGGAGGAGTTGCTGCTGCTGCTGCTGCTGCTTCTTCACACACAAACTGACACCTCCCCCCTCTTTTTTTTTTTTTTTTTTTTAAAAAATGACTTATTAAAAAAACGCAAAAACAAATTTATTGTTTCACGGACTCGTCTTCAGCACTCGTGTAGACACATGTGAACTCCGCCCGCCAAAAAAAATAAAAATATAATAATAATAATAATAATAATAGTAAAACAAATACATCAGGCGAAGATCGAGATGAGACGCACACACACACTGACAGAGAGACATGGAGATATGCACATGTATACAAATGAACAATAGTGACGGGAGTGGTGAGAGAGAGAGAGAGTGTGTCTGTGTGTGTGTGTGTGTGTATAACTCAGCCTTCATTCCGCACATCGCCCTTCTCGAGGCGTTGAGGCGACTGCCTCTTCGTTGCCATGAGCGGGCGGTCCAGGTAGAGCTCCTTGAAGAGGACGCAGAACAGCAAGCAGTAGCTTCCGTACATGAGGAGTCCCATGCGGAGACTCGTTTCATTGTAGTTGCACCCGCCCACCACGTAGTAGTGGTACGCCGTGTAAACGGTGATGTACGTGCCGGCAAACATTTGCAGGATTTGCAGCGTCGTGATGAGCGGGGCGATGGGGCGGATCACGCGTCGATACCCCAGTGAGACGATGGCGTAGTAGAGGTACATGATGGAATGGACGCCAAAGTTCATTGTGGCGAAGAGAATATCAGTGGAGATGACGACGTACGACGCATGCCAGCAGAACAGCGCCGTCACGAGGTGATGATACCAATGCAGGAACGAAACAGGCTTCTTCTGCAGGATGAGGAATAATGTGTCGAGCAACTCCGGTGTCTTGCTGTACCCAAACGCGATAAGCCAGAACCCCGTTGGCCCATGGTACGTGGTGAGATCAAACACACAGCACACGCGATGAAGCCCCCTCTCCTGCAGCATTGCGAGAACCGTTGGGACGAGGGACCACGTGCCCATGATGGAGAAGATGCTGAGAGAAATGTTCCATACAAACGTGACGTGCCAGAGGGAGAGGGCCTTGCGCTTCTCCATGATCTTCGGGAGCCGGAACACGACCCACAGGTACAACACCGTCGCGTATGCACCGTAGTCTGGGTAGTTGTCCATGAGCCACGACGCGTATTCCTCACGGAAGTTCCCCGGCATGGCGTACATGTGCTTCGCGCCGCTGACGGCCCACGAAGCAGCCTCGACCAGCGTCTCCATTTCGCCGCGTCAGCTCCGCTTCCCGCTGGCGTTCCTAGTCGTACGAGCAATATGGTGCACGCGCCGGGCTGCTGCCTCACCTCAACAAATACCTCCACTCACTCACACAGAAGGAAAAAAAAAAAGGAAAAAAAAAAAAAAGGAAAGAACGGCAATCACATCACACCGTGAGAAAGAACAGAGACCAAAGAAAACAAAACAAGAAGGAAGACGGGGGAGGGGGAATCCAAACCGTGAAGGAAAGAGCGACGTCAGACGCGCTGCCTTGCCACTGACTGGGGTGTGGGTGTGTTGTGTACATGTACGTTTCACCACCAACCGCTACGTACATCAAAGTGATGGAGATGGGGACGACAAACAAACAAACAAGTTGGGGAGAAAAGGCGACAGATTTTGTACATATGAAAGGGGGGTGGGGGAACATTTAAATAAATATATAAATATTTGTCTTTGCTCTCGTTAAATTCTCTCCCCAACCACATTTCCCTCTTGCCGCCCCCCCTCCTCCTCCTCCTCCTCCTCCTCCTCCCATTGGAGAAGCGAGTGTGACTAGCGCTTCTTATACACACGGCGGTTCATGGCACGCTCCGCGGGAAGGCTCCGTGTGAAGGCGTCCTGCAGCATCGACCCTTCCACCGTTAGCCTAATCGTCTCATCCTTCTTGGGCTTGATCATACTCGGCGCGCGTGCACGTGCCCCACTCCTGGAGCGCACCAGCGGATTATTGCAGCTATAGCGCGTGTCGATGCCACCACCGTGGGTGGCGAGCGTCATGTGTGATTTGCTCCAAAGTCGTACCGGGTCCGTGTCCAGGCCTCGCTGCATCGAGACGTTGTGTGGATGCATGGGAACGTGACCACCATAATGCGGGAGAGTCGTCTCCTTCACCTTTGCGGTGCCACCGAAAAGCGGGTGCGACGTCGCCATCCGCGTGATGACGCGCTGTTGCGTGCTGACCGCCTGTGACAAGGTCTCTCCATCAGGCAGGCGGACAATGGGGTCCACATCAAAACCGAGGTGGTGTTCAGTCTTCGGCATCAGGTGTGTACAGTCGACAATGTCGAGACAGTAGCGGTCAGGTCGACCACTCGCGTCCGTCTCTCGCTGCGGCCGTGTTGGACGATAGGTGCGGTATACATCAGTCGAAGGGCACAACAAGGGGTTGGTTGCACGTTTGCGCATGATGTCCACGGTTCGCTGCGTGTTGCCGACAAGACCACTGCGATGATCATCATCTATGCGCTCAATCTTGCGCGCGGTGCTATAAAAGTCATGTGAAGCGACTGGTCGGACCTCACGAGAGCTGACCTGCTGCTCTGTCTCCCAATCCCTCGGCATGTGCCGCGTAGAGACGGGCTCGACAGACCCCGACTTGTGTGCGCGTTGCGAGACCATCTTCTGCTCCGTGCCGTCCCCAGGGATGGCAGCGGGGGCGGGGGCGAAGGTGAAGTCGGCTGGCGCTGCAGTGGGTGACGCAGACCGCTGCAGGCGCAGCAATGTGAGGTAGTGGTTGCCGTTCGACCCATCCGTCCGCGCAACCACCGAGCCATACGCACGGTCGTACGTCGTGTGGATGCCACGGTGAAGTGCAGTTGTCGCTGGCACGACCTCATCCGTCGGCCTTCGCCGCGGGACGCGTTCGCTCAGTGGCGCGCGGGTGTTCACCGCTGTTTTGAGTGTAATGGCGAAGGGATCACGGGACATGGCGCAACGAGCGAATCGGGCTGAAGACGGAGTGGGACAAGAGGAGAAAAGAAAACCCCTGCCACACACACACAAAAAAAAAAAAACAACAACAACAAAGCGACAACAACAAGAACAGCTGCAGGAAGGAGAGAGAGAGAGAGAAAGAGAGAGGGACAGACAAACAGACGGGAGGAGTCATATGCGCCAGGGATGGGAGGGGTGAAGGGGAGATCCAGTGCACGCGCACAAGGCTCACAGGTAGCGGCCAACAAGCTGCTTAAATGCAATGCCAGCGTCATCCGCCTCTTCCGACGCCACCATCGCCACGATGCACGTCGCGTCCACAGTGGGATGAATGTCCTCCGCAGCACCAGTACCACCGGGGAACGCCTTTGCGACGCGAAGTACGCGACCAGCCAAAGGTCCATCCTCTTCGGTCCCAGAGCAAACAAGAGAGGAAGCAGCAGCAGCAGCAGCAGCAGCATCAGCAGCATCAGCGTGCGGCTGCAGCCCGGCAGATTTCTGGAGACACGCCCACCCATCACGCAGCAATACCACGCCAAGGAATGCGCTAGACTCATGCATGACGACGCCAGGTGTAGAGTCCACCACCTCCGCTGCAGACCACGAGCCGTCTGCGCGCCGCTGCCACCGCAGGCGCTGCACCTCCACTGCGAGGCCAAACAAGGGAAAGGAGCGAAGAAGCCGCACCTGCGACGGCTCATCATCACTACCCACAGACCGCGTCTCCCACAGCTCACACCACAAGCGTTTGTAAGCGTTGCGCTGCTGCACAACGGCTGCGACGGCACTCCAGAACGCGGCGACAATACGTGAAGCCCCACCCGGCTCGCGTCTCCCCTCGCGACGGCGGACGCTCCTCACGCGGCGTGACTCTCCCTCCAGCGACTCGGTCTTGAAGAGGCGGAAGAGTGCCGTGGCTTTTGTTGTGCCCCCACACATTGAGCGAAGTTTGCGCGAAGTGAGACGTCGAGAATGCAATGGCACCGGAGCCGCCGTCGCTGCTGCTGCTGCTGCTTTCAGTCTTTTCTTACCCTCCACTTCCACACGCTTCCGCTCATTTCCCCGCCCCTTTCCTCGGCCATCAGCAGCTGCGCTCTTCTCTGCCACCACCGCCTTCGCTCTCACACCACCAACGGCAGTGTTGGGTCGTAGGGACACGAAGAACGGGTTGCCGCCACCCTCCACTGCCGCCGCAATTCTTTCCGGTGCGCAGCCGCGATTCTTCTTCTTCTTCTTCTTCGGCAGCCTACCTTTTCTACCCCCTCCACCGTCGTCGTACGCGCCAGCCCTGCTGAGAATGGCGTCCACGACAGCACCTACACCGCCGTCGCTATTCTCAGATTCGCCCCGCCACACCAGTGCAGCACGCATCGGCCACCTGCTGCACGCAACAACGGAGGACGGGAGAGGGAGCGAGATATCAACTCCAAGTCCATGGAAGCAAGAAGAGGAAAGAGGAAACACGAGATCAGTGAAATGGGGCCACAGAGCCTGAGCCTCACACACACACACACACACACACACACACTGGGACTATCTCTCTCTATAAACAAATATAAATGGAGATATCTTCCTGTCCACTTCAATCACCACCACCACCACCTTTTTTTTTTTGTTTTCACCACCGCCAGCAGCGCTTCGCGGCCGGTGTTGAGCAGCAAGAACACAAGATGCGAGCACACATTCCCTCGCCACCAGAGACAAACGGGTAAAGGGGGAGTGGGAAGATGTGTACCCGCGAGAAGCCCAGTCCTGTGGACAGCTGTTGAACGAGAAGGGCAATGACATTACACGCGCGGCCTCTTTGGAAGGCCAACTACGAAAACCAAACCAAACAAAAAAAAGCCTGCCTCAAGAGGGGCAGTTGACGAAAAGACTTATGGATTGGCGGTGTTCTTCCCGGCAAAACCCGCACTTGCCGCGAGACGAAGGCCCGCATCACAATTGTGGGCTGATTGTGAACCAAATGTCATACAACGAGAAGGAGAAGAGAAGGCAACGCACAGAAGTCACACACACACAAACAAACAAGCGCGTACACATATACTGTATATACTGTATATGTATATACTATGTGTACGTACGTTTCCACGAAAAAAAAAAAAAAAAAAAAAAAAAAAGCGCCCATAAAATCACGGGGTCACCACCAAAAGAGTTTGGCTGCCAGCCGCGACTCCCGCAAGATGTGCAGATCCAACGCGGAGTGGCTGAAGGTGCTGTACCGGTTCAGCACCATTACCTCTGCCATCGAGAGGAGCGTCGCGTCCATCCACGCAGCCTCACTCGTGGTATAATGTGCAGCACGCCGCGGCCAATACGACGGCGGCACCTCACCTCCGCCAGTCCCATTGTTTGAGTCTGCAGCGACAAACGTGAGGAGGGTGAGGTGTTGCGTGTCAGCTCGACACCGCAGCGCGTCTATCAGCTCCCGCCGAAAGGATGGAGCGTTTGTCATGAGAAGAACCCGCATGATGTGCCTGTGCGAGGCTGCCACCTGCGCCACCTGCGCCACCACCGTCCGGAGGCTGGGGTAGCACGCGCTCCAAAAGTCTGCCGACAATATGGTGGAGTTCGGGTGACTCTGTTTCTTCAGGTACACAAAAGGAGGCACGCGGTACTTGCGCCGCCCTCTGCCGTGCTGATTTTCACGGCAAAACTTCTCGTAGTCTCCGCGGCGCACATGGATCGCCATCACCGCGTGCAGACGCGGCTGCGATGGCGCGAGTCCCACTCCATGCTTCTGCAGAAAGTCCATTGCCGCCCGATCAAACCAGGGGTGCAACCGCAACGATCGCCGCAGGTCCCAGTACACCGCTGTTCCCCACATGTGGTCGACTGACGCTGGGCACTTGGAGAGCCACGGCTGTTCCTCCCAGCTGTACGAGTCCGACAGGCACACCCGCGTGACGTGCGCCACGACGGGCCACACCTTTGCTTTTGACGCATCTTCGTTATTTGGGAACAGCACAACGTCCGAACCTTCACGCGCGGCAACACCACGTCTGGGGCGCAGTCGCACATCAGCGAACTCCATAAGTTCACTCCACCGAAACCACATGTACATGTAGTCGTCCCCACCAACACCGTACCGTTTTCTTCCCTCCTTCCCGCCGGTTGGCGAACACGTGATGTCCTTCCACATGAAAAACGACATGGACGGGATCCCACCAGCAGCAATAATATTGGCGCTGCGCCTCGACTCCTCCACAGCAAGGCAATGCAGCTTTCCCATCATCATCATCAGTTGGTTGTTCATCCCAGACGTCGGACAGGGCCAAGACGCGTTCATTACTTTCCCCCAAAACGAAAAATTACCCAGCGGTTCGAAGCTACGCCGCGGCGCGCTACACCCGTCAAACGTGGGCGAAGATGGGTATTGCCAAGTATGCAACTCAGGGGCAGCACCATAACCCCCAACGTCATTCTCCACCACAGCGTGCTGCGATAGCGGTAGAGACACCCGCATCATCCAAAACAGCACAAATAACGCAGGCACCACCACACAAGAAAGACCCATACACATTCTCCAATGAACGGCAACACGCCTCGGTGCCTTTCTGCAAAACGATGGTTGCATCTCAACCACCCCACCACCCACAGGAACACTCTCAGTGCCTAAAACGGTAGAATAGACAGAAACATAAAACATCCAAGCACACACACACACACGCGCGCGCGGACACTTTGCTGCAGTCAAGAGCATCACCAACGGTGGGGCGAAAAGAAGCAAACGGGAGGAGGGGGAAGCATGGTGGTGAAGGCACCGAGCCAGAGCACACCCATGCATGCAAGTTAACAAGGGGCACAGTGAGGGACGGGAGACGTCCCACGTGGTTGCTGACGCGCCCCCTTCCTACACCAAGAACGGGTAGGGCTTCTGCGCGTCGTACGAAAACATGCGTATCAAGTCGGGCTCGGTGCCGTGACACGCCTTCCCCCTGCCGAGGCGAGCAAAGCACACGTTCTGCGACACCGACGACAGCACGTTCCCAGCGAAGTATTCCCCATGCGCCATCACAAAGTAGTCCACCGCAAGGGAGCACAATCCTCTCGCGCAGTCCTTGAAATTGGCGTAGTGCTCCCTGTCGTACACACGCGCGCCACGCGACACCAGCAGCCGCACTGTGAACGGATCCTGCCCGTCGTGCGCCACAAAGAGCGGGAACGAAAAGAGCTGCAGCCCCAGCGACGCATGTAGGGCCGCAAGGTACGGGATGGTGATGTTGCACTGCGCGCGGATCTGTCGCTCCCGTTCCGCCTCGAGCGTCGCACCAAATTCCTTCTGAAACACCGGGAGCTCCCTGTCCAGCTCATCCATGCACGTCATCTCCCGGTGCCGCTTGTGGAGCGCAAAGAAGCGGGCGGGGGGAGTGAAGCTGCTGGAAATAAACCTCGCCACCTTCGCCTCCACAGACGTCGACGGCCGCAGGAGACTGTAGACCGCAGCATGGTCTGCGAGCCCACGCCGCATGAGAAAGGCCACACACGAGTCAATCACAAACAGAGTCGCACGCAAGTCCCCCCGGAGGAGAGCGCGCACCTGAAGATCACCGCGGGTGTAGTTGCAGCCGTGCGTAGTCATTACTTCTCTTTGCTTCAGTATCCTCATCCCCCTGGAGATCTTTTTGACGGTATCGACAGTAAAGCAGTTGCGGTAGTCGTAGCAGCTGGCCGTTGACTGCCGCAAAGACCCACGGCGGGCCAAGCGGCTTCGCATCGTCTCTGGGGAGACAACGCAGTAGTGGCGCGCAACCTCCGAGAAGTTGTACAACACATCGGCAATCACCGGCTTCTGATCCACGTAAAACCACCCGAACACAGCAGTGCGATTCATCCGCTCCGCCCACATGATGGTATTCATCAACATCTGCAGTTGGTTGTGATGTCGGGATGCGTGACGAAAACGCACAAAGACGTAGTGATCCGGGCACACGAGCTCCGCCCTGCCGGGGTCGAACGACGCCACCCTCGCGTGGAGCTCCGCAACGCGCCGCCTCTCCGCGTCGGTGAGCTGCAGCGTGTCGCGGGTGACATCAAAGGCAAGTACGGGCGAAACCCCGTGCAACTGCAGCCTCATGGCGTCGGGCGACACCAGCGTCGCACCACTCGCGTCATTGCAGTAGGCCCAAGCGGTGACAAGGACGATCACGCACATGAGCAACAGCGCAAAGGAGAGTTGGCCACGCCATCCGTGGGACATGACGCAAAGGAGGCTGCGAGTGCTCTCTGCTCTAGTCTGAGACAACAAAAGGCAGCAGGGGGCATGCGGGGGAGAAGTGCGCACGGCTGGGCAGCATGCATGCACTCTATCACACACACACGCAGAGAAAGGCGTGAAGCGCACCTGCTCCACTAAAACAAGTCCCCCCCCCCCCCCCTCACAAAAAAAAAAGTCCACAACGTCTGAGGAAAGACTGATGTGCATGGCGCAATTCACACCCAGTGGAATGCACAGCACCGGGACTGCCACGCCCAGGTTGACTCACAACCAACAAAAGGCGCCGAAGACGCGAAGTACGAGCGGCAGCGGCGACGACACCGCCTACGAATGCAACAGACGGCCCGTGGATTGAAAGTAACGCGCCCCCCACTCCAAACAAACACAAACAGTCAAGCCAAAGAGAAATGCCAGACACATTTCAGTGAAGACCAGCGGCATCTGGAGCGCATCATCCATCGGCGCAGCAACGTGGAGAAGATGCGCGCCAGCAAACAAACATTTCCGCCAAGCAGTGCGCCACGACGAGAAAGAGCGACCATCAAATAGTCCCCGGCATCCGCCATCCGTCGCTCCTACAACCGCCATTCCCACCGTGTCGACAATCAAATGCACAAGAGAGGCATGGACACAAAGGCTCAGCAGCGACAGTGCGTCATCCGCCGCAGGAACCAAAACAGAAAATGTCATGCCGCGCTCTTCAGCAAAACAACAACAACAACGACACACATGCATTCTGTTCATTCAGACAATACAGCCCGCGGCTCCTCACGCGTAGCCGTAGAGGATCTTGCCGCGCTTGCGCAGGGCGTTCACCACGTCGATGGCGGTGANAGATGCGCTTCACGCCACCACGGCGCGCCAGGCGGCGGATGGACCCGCGGGTGATGCCGCGCACGTTCTCGCGCAGGATCTTCTTCTGTCGCTTCTGCGTCCCCTTCGCCTCGCCGCTCTTCTTGCCCTTTGCCATTGCTGTCTTGTTGCCTTGCTGTCGCGCGCTGGTGCTGCACGAGTGGGCGAGGGATGCGTGTGCAGGCACAAGAGGGAGAAACAGAGAAAGAGAAGGACAGTGTGCGTCAGGCATGGGGACGGAGAGACAGACAGACAGACAGACAGACAGACAGACAGACGAGGAGAGAGAGAGAGAGAGGGGGGACGCGGAGCGAGCCGCGCAGCACGCATTAGAATGCGATCTGGTTAGTTAGAGGCGGTTTGGTGAATTGTGAAGAGGGGTTTGTGCGTCTTCCATCAGATGGGAGGCCCATTAGCGGCATGTACGTGCAACGAGTCTCACCTGGAGGCTGTGGCGCGGCTGTGGGTACTATGTCTGTGGTGTTGTTGTTGAAGTTTGTGCGATGTGGTTTGAGTCACTACCCTGCCCTTTTTCTTCCAGTGTGTGTTTGTGTCGGTTAGAGCGGAGGTGGTGTGAACGAGAGAAATGTGCCGAGGTGCATGCATCGTGGGACGGTGCAGTTGGGTGTGGGATGCGTGTCGTGTATGTAAATAACAACAACAACAAAAAAGAAACAGAGGTGTTTGTGTGTGTGTGTGTGTGGTGGGAGGACGTGGCGCTGCTGCGGGTGCATTCGCTCGCATCGCCGCCCCCTCCCACCACCACCACCACCACACACGTGTCGTTGCGTTTCGCATCGTTGGTGTGTTTTTATTATTTGTCCTCTCAAAACAGAAACAAAACAAAACAAGCGGTCTGTCGTTTAGTGTGAGGGGGGGGTGGGGGGTGGGGGGCAGTGCGCCCTGCATTTAATATCGTGTTGCTCGCCGGCATGCGTCAAGCACGTCGTGGCTTCTTGCGACGAGGCCGGTCGTGGAGGTGATCCCGCCCCTCCCGCTTTTCCCTTCGCAAATGCTCGTCTTCGTTGTCGTTGCGATCATCATCATCACCACCATCATCATCATCATCATCGCTGTACAGCTCCCCCTTCGCCGCTCGGATGAGGCGCGAGAGCGATCCGGCGCTGCTCATGTCGTCCTCGTCCTCGTCATTGTGATCCCCACGTGCCTTTTGGCCGACCACAGCGCTGACGCCGCTCTCATTGAGTGCCGTGCGCTTCGCAATCTTCCCGTCCCGTTGCAGCCGACGCAGTCGCCGCAGCCGCTTCGCCCGATCCGCGTCGGTGACGGCATCCTGCAGCATGCGTTGGCGCAGCTGGTCTGCGTAGTCACTCGCAGCAGCTGCAGCCTCCCCCCTGCGCTGACTTCCCACCACCGCTGCTGCTGCTGCTGCTGCTGCTGCTGCCATTTCTCCCTCTTCGTTTTGTTCTGCTTCTCGCCGCTGCCGTCCACCATCCTCGGCACCTTCATCATTGTCGTCGTCGCTCTCGCTGTCATCATCATCATCATCATGTGCAAAGACGGTGTGCGTGCTGAGGCCAAGATCTCGCACCCGCAAATCTGCCGCCTCGATGTATTTCCGCACCTTCCGCTTCGAGAGACCCGCCATGCGCTCCGATACACTCAAACGCATGAGCGCCGCTTGCCGCTCCTTTTCCTCCTCGCCGTCTGCACGCTGCCGCTTGACAAAAAACCCGTCGTCGTCGTCGTCGTCGTCCTCCTCCTCCTCCTTATCCCCATCATGACGTCTCCCGGTACGTGCGCCATTGCACTCGTCGTCACTATCCCGTCTTGTGTACCGTTGCTTCTGCATCAGCGTGCGGAACATGTCAGAGGCGGCGAGATGCTTTTCACGTCGAGTGCGCTGCTGCTGCCGTTTCTCATCCTCATCCTCATCTTTCTCTCCTTCTTGCCGCCTGTGCGTGCGACGGGCGGTGTAGTTGACAACATCCCAAGGCAGATTCTTCGCGCCGCGCCGCATGTTCTGCAGCTCCGACATGTCTGGCACTTTGAGCAGACCCAGCGAATGGGCGAATGGCTCGACGTCGATGTCTTTCACGTTGAAGACGAGTTTGTTTGCAGCAAAATACACGGCGCGGAGGTACGCGATGAAGGCCTTCTGCGCCTCGTACTTGAGGCCTTGCACAACCAACGCGACAAATATCTCCTTGGACTCCTGCAGCAGCCCGGGGCGCAGCGCAATCTCGCGCAGCGGTATGTGTTTGTGAGCGAGAAACGACAGCATCGGTGCCTCGCGCGGTGTGAGAAACAGCAGGCTCACGCCGCGTGCACCAGCGCGTGCGGTGCGTCCAGCGCGGTGGATGTACGTCTGCGCGCTGTCAGGGCAGTCGTACTGCAGCGCCCAATGCACAAGCGGAAAGTCGAGTCCACGTGCGGCCACGTCGGTGCAGAAGAGCACGGCATTCTTGCAGCGACAGAAGGTGAGGAACACTTCCTCCCGTCGGAACTGCTTCATCTTGCTTGTGAGGCACATGCATGGGATGCGCATCTTCTTCAGTATCTTTGCGAAGGCGAGGTACATGTAGCGCACCTGGTTGCACGTGCTCACAAAGACGACAATCTTGTCATTCGGGTGCCGCTTGAGAAACAGCAGCAGCACGTCCAGCTTGCGGTGCAGCTCCACCATGATGAAGTTCTGACAGAGCGTTGCTGGCGTCGGCGCGGCGGTGGCGGTGTGTGCCGTCACGTAGCGCTGGTTACGCAGTGACATCTGCGCAAGCATCTGCACATCTGTCGTCTGCGTGGCAGAGAAGAGAAGCGTCTGCCGTGATGCCGGAAGGTGCCGCATGATGCTGCTGATAGCATCGCGGAAGCCCATGTCCAGCAGCCGATCCGCCTCGTCCATGGCGAACAGCTGCACGTTGTCCGTCACAATGTCCGCATCGTCCTCGAGGTGATGCAGCACGCGTCCGGGCGTGCCGATAATGACGCTGATGGCCGACAACCGCTTCCGCTCTTCCACAAAATCACGACCACCCGTCAGCAATGCAGCGGACAGCACGTGTTTGTGGCCAACCAACTGCAGCACTTTGAATATCTGCAGCGCCAGCTCGCGCGTGGGGCTCAGCACCAGCGCGCCAACTCCCATCGCAACATCCCACTGCTCCACGAAGAGGGACTCCAACACCGGCACAACGAAGCAGAGCGTCTTGCCGGAGCCCGTGCGGGCCGCGCCAAGCACGTCATAGCCGGCAAGCGCAAGGTGCAGCGAGTCGCTTTGAATGGGCGTCATGCGCTTGTAGCCGCCGCGCTCAAGGCCAAGCTGCGTGCGTTGTGAAATCGGCAGCTCACTGAAGTGCGTGTACACACACTTCTCCTCCGTCGTTATCGTCTCGCTCTCTGCATCCAGCGCAGCACGCAGCTCTTTTCGCTTCGCCCGCAACTCCTCCACCTCGATGCGACTCAGCCGCGATCGCTCCTGCCGCTCCGCCCACTTCTGCTGCCGCCTTTTGCATTTCGCGTTAACACGACTCTCGTCCATATGCTTCAAAGTAACTGAATCCAAACTATTCAGCCAGCCAGCTATCCGCTGCTGCTAATGCCACCACCGCCACCAGCGCCACCACCACTACTACCACTACTACTTCAACTGTTGCTGCTGCCGCTGCTGCGTGGTGGAAAAGCGAGGGAGGGAAAGAAAGAAATAGACGCTTACAACAACAGCAACAAACAAACAAGCAAGGACGGAAACAGAAGGAGAGTACAATGCATCAGCTCCTGTCGTTCCCTTCGCACACTTTTGATTTCTGTGCTACTCTACATTGCAAGCATGAGTGACGACGCGGCGTCCGCCCTCCCCTCCACCCCTTTTTCCCTCTCAGGCGTTGCGAGATCTCAGAACGCGCGGTACGTGATGCACATATCTGTCAAGCCTTCCGGCTGCATCTCTCGCTTCTGCTGCTCCAGGAGACGCTGGCGCACGTCGGCGATGCGGGTCATGATGACGTCCTTGTGGAACTTGGATAGATGCAGCCGGATAAGGCTCAGCGCGCCGTGCACATCAGCGTATCCGGCATCCTTGAACATCCACTTTGCCACCGATTCGGCGATGAGCAGGTTGTGCACATACCCCTCGCTGCCGATGCTGCCGCAGGTTGAGCAGCGGTAAAGGCTCGGTGCAATGGCGAGTGAATCGAAGCACACGAGGCAGAAGGTGTGGCCGCACGGCCAAAACACGACGGGATCCTCAAAGATCATGCCGCAGACGCGGCAGTTCAACGCCTCCTCCAGCGCCTCGTTGATGTCCGTCAGCTCCTCCACGAGACCGTCGAGACGCCGCACGTGACCGCGGAACACCTCCTCCTTCTCGGCAAAACGCCGAAGCCACGTCAGCTGCTGCTGCAATGTGTCGGAGACGATATTGTTCTGCAGCCCAACCGTCCGATAACGCGGGCCACGGCCCATCTCCTCTTCAAACGTCTGCCCCACCGTCACATCGCCGAGCTCCTGAAGCGTTCGCCAGAGCCAGTACTGATGCAGCATGTTTATCCGGTTCACATAGCAATCGCGGATGCGATCAGCATTCGTCTTGAGCTGCTCACGCAGCTTCACCACCTCCTCCTCCATTGCCAGACGTGTCTTCAAAAAGACATTCTCGCGCATCTCGACAACGCGATCGACCACTTTCGTCATAAGCATCAGACGGCGTGTCATCTTCTCCGCTTTCATCACCTCGAGCTCCAGCTTCTTCTCCTTCTCATGCGTGAATCGCAGCATGGTGTTGCCTCCCCCCTCGGATTCGTAAGAGGCCTTCTCGAGCTCCAACATCGCAAGCCTCGCGCGCAGGGAAACGAGGGAGTTGGCAAGCTCCACTGCAATGTCCTGCGGTCGCCGCATGGACAGCAGAAGCTCCAGCGGCGCCTTGGTGACCTCCTCTGGATCAGTCTCCGGCATCGGCAACGTCACAGAAGGTGTCCTTTGTTGCCCCTCCTTGCGAGGCGAGGGGGGAAACTTCTTAAGGCGAGACTTCTTGGGCATCTGCGGGCGACTAGTGCAAGAAAAGCAACGGCAGGGGGTCAGCATGGGAATAATAATCCAGACATTGTTGTTAGATGCCACCGTGTACTCCCCATCGATTCCAACATAAATAAACAAAAAACCAACAACAATAACAACAGACGCACTCAAAAAAAATTTTTTTGTCGTTGCCCCCCCCCCCCTTTTTTCTCTTTTGTTTCTTGCATTCGGTGTGTGTGTGTGTGTGTGAGTGTGCGGCTGCAGTCCTTTTGGACTTCCATCGGCTGCAGGCTCAGAGAAATTCCGCCTCTGGAGTCCACATGCCGTCCAGCAGTCCAATACGCCGTCCCTTGAGGCTGTAGAGGCGCTCCTGTTGAAGAATCGGCTCGATGCAGTTGCGGCAGTGAAACACAACTGCCTTCGTCCCCGCAACTCCACCCGCCGCATCGGTGACATCAACATCGATGCTCACCTCACGCAGGTGCAGAAACACACGCGGGAAGTCGCAGTCTCCACGCATTGCAACAACTCCCCACGATGCATTGGCCACGCCCTTCTTATCTTCGGCTACTGGATCGCCCAGCACGAAGGTGCCAAGCTGCTCGCGAACAAATGCGTCAATGCACGGAGGCAGCGGCGTCGGCGGCGCGGTGATGGTGAACTCTAAAAGGCTCACAGGGTGCACTGCGTAGTACGCATTTCGCCTAACTTGATACGTGCAGACACACAACAAAGACGACGGCTTAGAATCGGCGCGAGTCGCGCTTGGTGGCGAACACGAGGTGTTCATGCCACCGAGACTGTCCTTCATCTTTTCTTCATTGGTGCCACTGTCGCCACTACCACCACTAATGCTGCTGCTGCTGCCTCGGGGGGATGCAAAAAGAAGATCGGCATCAATGTGGCGCGGCTCTGTCAGCGGCAAGTGTCCCGCTACCAACACGTCATAGCGCATCGTAAATCTCTGCATCGTTGTGGTGAAGGCATGTCGGTCCGCGATGGTCACAACTACTGGGCCCGACGCATACACATCCACGTTGTTCACAACACGCACCTTCACCTCCTCTGGCTGAAGCTCGCGCTGCAGGATGGGCTGCACCGCGCGTGAGCGAAGCGCCGCCGTCACAAACGACTCGACGGACACGCGGTGGTAATTTTCACGTGCCTCCGCGCGGCGCATCGGGCAGAATGGCGGCTTGTAAACTGCGAAGGCGAACCAGCGCGACAGCACGTCGTCTTCACAGAGGAGTCGGAGGGACTTGGGGTTAATGAGGAGCCGATTGCGCAGGAAACGCGTTTGTATTTCATCTGGAGACAGCGAGGCGTGAACGTTGGCAAGCTCCGCGGCATTGCGCAGCAACACCTCCTTGCTGTTGCTACGCAGAACGTCCGTCAGCCGCCTCGACGGGGTCTTCGAAGTCATTTGTGTTCACCACCGCCCTTCTGTTCGGCTTCTCTCTTTGCCCCAAAAAATCCACTCAAAAGAAGAGGCACAGACGACATCATACTGCCGCATTGGAGCAGCCACACACACACACACACACACACACACACACACACACATGCAAATGAGTTTTTTTGTTTTGTTTTGTTTTGCATCTTCTTCTTCTTCTTCTTCGCCCCCTCTTTCTCCCTCTCTAGAGGGATCTCCTTGCTGCATCGGCATCTGCTGCCTTCTGGACGAGTAAAGCGAAGGCATATTCACGTGCAGTCTCCTTCAGACGACCGTACCGCCCCGATGCGCCTCCGTGACCAGCACCAAAATCACAGTAATGGAGAACTACCCGTTCGCCACCCGTAGCGACGGCTGGCAGACTCTTTTGCCGCTCTCGCAGACGGGCGGTGAAGGCGAGTGACTCCCAGAAGCCGACACGAGTGTCCTGCCACGCCGTCTGCATGAGGAGGTGTGGCAGCGTGACACCTGGGTGTGGGATGTTGTCCATCGGTGACATGGCGCGGAGGATGCGGTAGGCGTTGGCGTCGTCGCGTGGGTTGCCAAACTCCTCCCAATCGCTGATGGTGAGCGGAAGGGTGGGATCTAGCAGCGTCGTAAGGCAGTCAACAAACGGCACCGACGCGATAACGGCAAGCGGGAGCGATGGCGCCGTGTTCATCGCCGCCGCAACAACAAATCCACCGGCAGAGGCGCCAGCCGTCACGAGACGCCCCTCCGCGCACCACCCCTCATCCTGCAGGTACCGCGAGACGCTCACAAAGTCGTTAACTGTTGTTGCTCGCTGCAGTTTGCGGCCTGCATCACGCCACGCGATGCCCAGCTCCCCGCCCCCGCGCACCCCCGCTGCCGCCCACACAAAACCGCGGTCCAGCAGCACAAGCCGTTCCGACTCAAACTCCACATCGCAGCAGTCACCATACCCGCCGTACACCGTCAAATAGAGGGGGTTTGTACCGCGCTTCAGCAGCGCATTCTTCCAGCACATGTACACCGGCACACGTACCACTGCAACCGCCGCCGGATCTCCAGTGGGCAGCGGTGGGAGCGGCGCCTTTCCACAAAAAGCATGGTCGGAGGGCACCCACACAACGGTGGTGTCGTATTCGTTTGCGCAGTACGGCACACCACCCACCACCATTGTGCACAAAAGCGTGACGCGCAGCGCGTTGTCAGCTTCCTCCAGCGTACAGGCAAGTACGATAGTGGGCACCGTAAGATGCGTGACGACGATACGCCACGTCCAGTTCTCAAAGGCAACATCACCCGCGCACGCTGTAACGCCAAAGAACTCTCCTCCCCCCCTTTCCTCACTTTGCTCTCGCTGCAGCTGCAACTGCAACTGCGGCTCCCCCAACGCGACACGCACTTCACGGAGTGCTCTGGGTAGACGACATGCGACCTTGCGAAGATCCACCATATCATCCAGTAACGACAGCGGCTGCATTGGACCAGCACCGCGTCTGCACCAGCGGTCCAAGAGTGTAGACAAACGGAGCAGTAGCACCGTCGGAAACGCCGCGTGCCGCACGCTAAAAAGTAGATAGTCCTTAAGGCATTCCACAGACTCAACACTGACGTGCGGATCGCGTGCGACGAGTGGTTGCCAATGCGACGTGGTCAGCAGGGAATCACCGCCCCGACCGTTGACATGGTACGCCACCTCATCATCGAGCACATACGCGACACATAAATCCTCCAGCCCAGACGGCCTGTTTGTTACATCCGTCGTTGCCACCACCACCACCACCCACGCGCCCACACCCTCACCGAAGAGGGACTCATGATGTTCAATATCGTAGTCCACAAGTGACCCCCGGTCTGCAAAGCACCACACCGCGCAGTTATCCTTGACACTCTGACAGCTGCTGCTGCTGCTGTTGCTGCCGCAGTCCTCGTCCTCGTCCGCAACAACAGCCTCATCATCGTTATTCAGGTTATTCTCATCTCTACCTGCCGAGTGGAAGGCGATGGGGATGCCAGTGATACATCTCTTGACACCCGTGTTGCATGGGATGACATACACCTCGGTACAGCTTCCAGACGCAACGGTGAACATGGCAAACCGATCATCGGCGGAGAAGCACAGGGAACTAACCCAAAACACCTCATCCTTCTCCTCGTAGCAGAGAATGTCATTCTTCTTTGAATCCGCAGGCTTGGTGAGGTCGTGGTAGATGACGCAGGATGAGCGCATCTTGCCATCGAGTCCCACGTAGAGTAGTGCGGTAGGGTTCAACCACAAGACTTCGCCTGCCGAGTCAAAGGCGTCGATCCGTCGCACCACCTTGTGGACTGGTGGCGGGTGTTTTGCGTGGGTGCTGGCAGATGACGAGGGCGGCGCTACTTTTGGGAACATAAAAGGAGGAGTAGTAGTAGCCGCTGCTGCTGCTGGTTGTTGTTGTTGTTGTTGTTGTCTGCGTCGTGTGGAAGTGCCGCTTTTCTTCTTCCTATCATTATTAGTAGCAACGACTTTCATTCTTCTTCCGGTTGCCATGGGTGTCGTTGGGCTGCGCTGCGAAGGAAGACTGGACGTGGGGGATGAGTAGATGGACTGCCCCGATTGCAGCCTGGCGGCCGCCCACGCCCGATGAAGTTCCGAGTGTTCCTGCAACCACCTCGCATAGTTCACGTCCGTGATTTCAAGGACAAAAATGGTGTACACCTCCTTCCCGTTGGAGCAGTCGAGTGCCAGCGCCAGCTGCTGCTCGCATGGCGACACCTCCATGTCGCCCAGCTCCACGTAACTGAGCTGCAGCTCCTTCACGAGGAGGTTCAAGTCAAGATACACCACCTCGTCCTCGTACGACGGAAGTGGCGCGCCTGCATCGTTGGCCCACAGCTGCGCGACCTCCTCCACGAAGCCGGCTGTGCGGTCTGTGATGGGGCGGCGACAAAAAAGCGGGTAGTCCGCACCGGGAATTGTGCGCGTGTAGTACCAGTAGCTACGGTCACGGTGCGGCAGCGAGGCATCGTCTTCCTTCCACCGTGCCCGCATCTCGTTGAAAAGACTGCGGCAGAGCTGAGTGCCACCATACGCATCAAACACGGATTCCAAATGTGCATTCTCGCGCTGCAGGAGCCGCCTCACTTTCGGGTTGCGATGGTCACGCAGCCAGTGATACGGGTCACTGCGGACGTCACCAAAGTGTTTCATTTGGTGCACCCGCCGTGGATACGTTGGTGGATCGACAATTGCAGTAGTAGTAGTAGCAGCAGCAGCAGCAGCAGCAGCAGCAGCAGCAGAAGTCTCATCGCTGTCGCCTCTGCCGCATCTCCTCCGGGTATTCCGTCCAGTACCTTCCCTCATTTCGAGCGTCAACGACCCTACGCGTCTTGCGACACGCACACACAGACAGAGAGAGAGACTCTCTGTTTGTTTGTTTGTTTGTTTGTTTGTCTCCGTCTGTCCCTTGGTGCATGTACATACATGTCACATAAGGCGTGTATACAATGCAGAGCAGGTGGCGAAGCGGCAGAGCCAACGAATCGAGGAAAGAAGAAGAAAAAGAGGAATAAAAGCAAACGACAATGACACCAATCATAATGTTCGTCTTGTGATTGACGCGGTGAGGGCAAAAGAAGGGCAAGTGGGGTGTGGGGTCCACCACCTCTTCCCTGCAGGACGTCGTACCGCATGTGGAGGGGGAGGTGGACCACTCAGCGGGTTGGGTGAATGGGACGGAAAAGAAAGGGAAGCGAAGGGGAGAAAACAAAAGGAGCACTTTACTTTTATTCTTACAAAAAAAAAAAAAAGAAAGAAAAGAAAAGAAAATAAAATAAAAAAAAAAGTGGCATTGGCGCGAACACACCGCCCGATACACCCGTGAGTTTATTAACCGCGCATCTCGTTGCACATTCCGTTCGAAAGCCCCGAAAGCGAAAAAAAAAAAAAAAACACACACCAACAACAGCACAAATGCAATCGCTCTGCTGTGGGGTGGAGGTGTGTTTGACTAGGCCCATTGCACCCTCATCCAGCTGCCGTTGCATTCGCAACATGTGGCGGCCGCTTGCTCACGGGCAACGCCTGCACGGATTTTGTGCGAGGGTCGTACTTGACTTGGAATGGCCGTGACCACCCGACCAGCCAGTCTTCCATCAGGCGCTGCGCCTCCTTAAAGCTGGCCGCCACAAAATACCTCGGCTGGTACTTTGTCATGGGGAAGGGCAGCTTGGCGGCCACAAAGGGGTCAAACGGAATGCGCTCCGGCTCTGGTCCCAACGCCCGCTGCAGCTCGCCCGGACTTGACAGAACTCCCGCCCCGTACGCACGGATTCCACCCGATTCTCTGCACAGACCAAATTCCACGCTATACCAATACACACGCGCCAGCTCCTCGATCAGCTCATTGCTTGCACCGAGTGAGGCGAGGCCGATGGATTGCGTGAATTCAGCGAAATCCGGATCCGCGAGCAAAGGCGTATGTCCCAATACGTCGTGCACCATATCGGGTTCGGGTGTGTAGAGTGGCTGCGCATGGTGACGGATGTACTGCGTAGAGAAGAACACACGGAACGCGAGGGCGTTGAGGAAGTCCCGCGAAGTCAGCAGTCCTGTAACTGGGCGGAGGGTAAAACCTGTTGCGTCTGACAAGAACGCATTGACGGCGGCGAGTTGGGGTATCTTATTGCGGCTCATGACCCCATTTTGAATCATCCGGTGTAGGACGTCGTTGAACTCGTGGCAGGCGTTGGTGGGAAACAGTTCATTCAGCATGTCAAACACTGTCGTCCACACCGATTGCTCATCCTCCGTGTAATCAATAATGGGAAGTGCGTCCCCCGTCTTGTAGTCCTTCGCATAGGCGACAACTTCGCGTCGTCTCGCGCGGTACACCTCATCGTGGAAGCCGGGGTGGGGATCGGCGGGGTCGTCCTGCAGCTCCTCCCCAGCGGCAAGTGTGGTCTGATCCAAGAGGTCCAGATCCAGCGGCCTGGTGGGGTACCACACCGTAGACCAGGAGTCCACGACGGACACGTCTGGTGAAAGCGTGCGCAGTTGTTTCATTAGTTCCGGCATCTTGGAGTCCGACTCGTGCAGTTCCACGTTCAAGTACACCACTTGACGCGCTGGAGTGCTTTCGAGCGTAGGGAGGTTGTGTACAACATTAGAAATAATAACTTTTTTTTCATTAAATGGCAAAAGAAATGCCTGAATGATGTCGTCAGTGGCAGTGGCAGCCGCAGGAAGCGACACCTGCAGCCACGTCTGTGCACGGGATCCACTGCTCTTTATGTTGCTCCCCATGGAGGCGTACTGTGCGCCGAGCGTGGCGGGGGAGAGAACCCTCGACCCGAGGCGATGGAACATGTTTGGGATCGTTCCACACACACCCCTCCCCGCGCCCCCACACCTCAACTCTGTCAAAAATCACAAGGGCGACGTGTGCGGTGGAGTGCTGCTTCGTGCTGCCTTTTGCCTGGTTTGCGTCTAGTGAGTAAGTGTGTGTAAGTGTGCCGCCCTTGGGGACAGAATGACTTTCCTGCTCTCAAGGACAGACAGAGAGACGGTGCGGGGGGAAGCGAGTGAAGAAGAAGAAGAAGAAGAAGAGCGACAGCCAACGGAGGCGAAGAGCCGCCACGCGCACAGACAAGTGGGACGCCATTACATCATGTTGCCGAATTTATAACATCACTGCAGCCGCCCATCCTTCACTGTGCTTCATTTCCCCAAGAGGGCCACTCCACACACGAGGCGAGGCGAGATGAAGAAGCCGCCCCCCCCCCCCCCCCTCCCCTCTCCTCCTCCGCCTCCAACGAACAACAGGGGCGAAACAAACCTGCAGCAACGCGAGAGACGCGGAATCACACAGCAGCCGCAACAACACATGACAAAAAGAGGAGGGTGGCGCAGTGATAGTGGCGGCGGGAGTGGGTGGGGAGTAGTGCTGCTGCTGCTGCTGTTTCTTTTTTTTTTTTTTTGTAGAGCCATTGGAAGTGGCAATTGGAATCATCGAAAATAGGCGCAACACGAAGCAACAATGGCAAGAACGACGAGAAGGAATTTATTTAAAACACACAACACGAGGAATGAAAACATCACACACAAACTCAGTCGCAGACGCCCGACTCATGCACTCGTGTGCATCCACATTTGCACTGGATCGTACCCCTGCACACCCATTTTGCGTGCGGTGGGGTTCGTCGGACCCACGCCGACCCGCTTCAGCTCGCGGCGAGTCTGGCGCTTGCTCTTCCTCTTGCCACCTTGCTGCTGCGTCACTACGGCGGGTTGCGGCACGCAGCCGCCCAGCTCAATGATGCGGTCGTCATCATCGATCAGGAGTTCCACCTCACCATCGTCGTTTACAAATGTATCGTCAGGCAACTCAAGTTGGTGGTTCGTGCGCTTCCTTCGCCGCAACCCGGCGTGCCTCGCCGCCGCCGCCGCCATGCGGGCCTCGTTGGCCTCCGCGTTGAACGCCTCATGCCTCGAGAGCGCCCCACGCATCCCTTTCGGGCGCGCGTAAAACGTCCGCAGGGCATCCCCACTGCACCCATCCCCATCCCCATCCTCATTATTATTATTATTATTTTTAGTAGTAGTGGTGGTATCGTCCTCCTCTTTATCATCATCAGAGTCGTCACAGTCATTCCGTCCTCCCAAGGTGGTGCTGACGTCGCTGAGTGCACGCGCCTCAGCGACGCCTTCGAGAGTGTCCCAGTCCACCTCGCTGCTCGCCAAGTCTTCCCAATCGTCATCACATGCGTCTTCCACAATCGCAGTGGTTTCCCCGTCCTTGTGCGTCCTTCCATTGCTGCCCCCCTCCTTCCAAGTGACGTCATCCGATTTGTCCCATTCAGCAGAGTTCACGGAAGAAGCGGAAGATGACGATGAGACACGAAGAGGCGGAGGAGCAGTGGCATTGGCGACAACATAGTTGGGCGGCGGCTCGACGTACACGAGGACACCGTCAACATAGAGCTTCAGAACGTCCCGCGCGGCGCGCGACCTGTTGGGTCGGTCGTGTGCCCCCAAATACCCGCGGCGTCGCGCGACGGCGTTGAGGAGTCGTTCTGTGAGCGAGCTGCTCTCGTCCACATCGTCCTTCTCCAGCAACGACACGTTGAATTGCCTCTCCAGCACCTGCTGTGGGATGCGGCGGCACAAGACGGCCACAGCCGACTCTGCGTCAGTGGCGGTGTCAATGGGAAGAATGCCATCGCAGACCATTTGCGCACGTGTTGATGCAAAGGACGGAAACACGAGACCAGGACAATCGCAGAGTGCCACGCGGCGCTCATTCGGAATCATCAAGGTCTGAAAATGCTTGGTCTTGCCTGGCGTCGCACTGACCACAACCTTCTTGCAGCCGAGTATCGCATTGATGGTTGATGACTTCCCCACGTTCGGGTATCCAACAAGGCCGACCATAAGCGGCTTCTCCACGTCCGAAATGTCGCATGTGGTGCGCCACATGGCCAGGTGGTCCAGCAGCTGCTCAGCATCCAGTACCGCCCACGGGTGCAGCGGTGCGAGCTGCGAAACACGATCATCACGTGCCTTTTCCTCCGCCGTTGGCGGCTGCATGGGCTTCCCCTGAGCTCGCTGCTGTTTTCGCAGAAGTTGCCGCTCCCTCTCGGCTTTCCGCCGTTCCGCAAGCTCGAACGGGTTGGCCACCTCCACCGGTGCCCGGAGGGACTTCCTCTTGTGGCGCTGCTTCGCCGACCGGTTCCGCAGCAGTTTGGACACGGCACTACCACCGCAGTCTCTGGTGCCATGACCACCCGCCAGGTGATGATGGTGGTTCTTGTCGCTGCTTCCGCTCCCGTCGTCGTTGTCATCGTCGCTGTCTGCTGCTGCTACCTCTTCTTCTTCTTCTTCTTCTTCTTCCGCATCATTTTCATTTGGCCTCTGCTGCGTCTTGCTTGCAGCGGCGGAAAAAAAGACGAACGGCTCGCCGCGTTCTCTGAAGTACGTCGCCCACGCAATGCGCTGAGCATCTGAGAGGAGATCGGACTTGTTTAGCAGAAATATGATCTCCTTCGGCTTCCCCACCCTGTTGAGGGTACCGCGCACGTATGCCTCGAAGTCGGCGCAGCGAAACACCAGAGGGTTCCGCGCGTCCAGAATCATCAACACAATGTCCGCCCTCTCTGTGACGCGCCACAGCTGGCGCCACACCTCCAGATTCTTCTCATATGGCGTCATGACAACCTTGTGTTCCTCCTCCAGCTTCGCGAGGCGGCGGCGCCAGTCGAAGAACGCTGCCGTCTCCAGTGCCTGCACCTCCCCCGCGCTCATCTCGTAGTGCCACTCGGGGCGCCGGGGGATCGTCAGTGCCTCGCTCATCTTGAGCCAGTCCACGCGGTCGTTGCTCAGCGGCACCACCTTATCATTCGTCACAATGTGTGGCGTGCCATCCACCACCACGCGGAGGTCCCGCGCCGCCACGTAGCCCTTCTCCCGGGCATCCGCAATGAGCAGAAATTCCTCCAGATTATTCGTCTCCCATATGGATTTTAGGGGTGCGCCACTGCGCTGCTGCTGCTGCTGCTGTTCTGCTCCGCATGTGGCCGTTGCATCGCGCTCCGCCTCGAGAATCCCAAGATATTTGGCACGGTGGTTGCGCTGTGCAGCGTGCCTCGACCGCTGAAGACTCTTTCCAAGCGAGTGCATGTACGTCCCCTTCCGCGCTTCCACCCCTCCTCCTCCTCCTCCCCCTCCCACGCCACACCACCTTTTGTTGTTGTTGTTGTTCTTCTTCTTCTCTCCTTCTCGTTCCTCGTTTATGCAGACGCACACACCCACACATGAACCCCTGAGAAGTGATCAGCCAAGTGAAAAGGAGGGGATCGCGACGAAGAAGAAAAAAAGGAAGACATGCATAAACACACACACACACACACAAACAAACAATCACACATGCGACTGTGTCCTTTTCTTTCTGTTGTTTGTGTTTACCTCCACACGCCCACCAGGACAAACGGGAGAGGAGTGCGACGAGACGGGAAACAAAAACAGCACTCGCATGTATATATTCCCCTCCTCTTTCCTTTTCTTTGGTTTCTTCTGCTTCTATTGTTTGTTCGTTTCACTCACACACGCACGCAACTTCTCATCGATGCCTCTTAGACGGAAGCGCCTTCTTAGTACGGTGCCTCGTACGCTTGCTTGTCTTTGCTGTTCGGGGAGCTTTGACGCTTGGGCATCATGTTGTAGCTTCCTGCGCCGTTAGGGTCAAGGACACCAGTCGGCGGTGCGCCCATCTGTGGCAGGACAGCGTGATCCATGTGAAACGGAGGGAGAATGTACGAATTGATTGATTGTTCCTGCTGCTGCTGCTGCTGATGATGATGATGATGATGCTGATGCTGATGATGCTGGTGGTGATGCTGGTGGTGATGCTGGTGGTAGAGGTGAGACGCTCCCCGAAGCTCGCCGTACCCGTGGGCATAACTGCAGTGGTCACCCTTCACGCAGCGACCCTCCGAAAACCGCTGGCAGAGTTTTGTCTTGAGGAAACCGTCCCGCGGACCGGCGTAATACGCGTGGGAGGGCCCCTGCTGCGGCTGCATGTAGTACGGCATGCTGTCCCCTGCAATGGGCTCCTCTGCACCACTGCCAGTAGCTGCTGCGCCGTTCAGCTGCGCCAGGAATGCGTTGGCCCTTGACAGCAGCGAGGCCTCGCCCTCCGCCTGCATGGCGCAGTACAACCGCCAACTCTTCTCATTGAACCCGTAGTTGAAGTAATCCCTGAGGTTGACACCGGGGTCGTCCCAGGGGCGCTTCTGCATGTGCGCAATGTCGTAGCCAAAGACGGTGGCGTTAATCTGCGGCCCCTCCGCGTGCCGCACACAGAGCGGCACGAGCCCAGCAATGGCTTCCTTCGCCTCCTCCGCCTCATGGCTCTGCTGCAGCTGCTGCTGCTGTTGTTCCTCTTGCTGGTGCTCGTGCTGTTGTTGCTCTGCTGGCACGATGAATGGCACCGCCGTCTCCTCCGTTTGACCAACGAAGAAGGGATTATTCACGCCGTCCGTCATAATTCCCTCCATGCTACTTTTTTTTTCGCCGCCGCCGCCACCACCACCACTCCCGCCCAAAAACGCACGCGCCACTTCTATTAGGTAGTTATTTATGTATTTATTTGCTTCTTCTTCTTCTTCTTCTTCCTCCTCGTGTTGTTGTTCTTCGTACTATTCACATGAGTACAGACGGAGGCAGTCGTGGGAGGCCAAACTCAAGATTGCATGTTCAGACAGATGAAAGGTGGGGGAGGGGGAGACGCGGCGCACCCACACGCGGGGACATGCCGCGTGTGTGTGTGTGTGGGCTGCAGCATCATCGCGCATGGCATGGAATACATGTGAAATGTGAACGGAGAGACTTCCCTCCCGCCCCCCTCACACACACACACTTCTTTATTCAACGAGGGTGAGTGGGAGGGGGTTTGCTGGGCGGGAAGTAAAACACTCTGTTCATCGCTGCAGCTACTAATCATCATAATCACCATCATCATCATGATGATTATGATAATAATAATAATAATACGACGGCGGCGACGAGGCTAGAAGCCTAATCCATCGGTGTGCAGATGGATAGGCGCACACTGAACACACACGCACACGCGTGAGCGGCAATGTGGGCAGTGTGATGCGTCAACATGCCCCTCCCATCGTCTTGTCAGCAATCAACAGCCCTGGAGACTCGAGACAGCGCTTAAGCGTGTTGCCGAAGCGCACCAGAGTTGCGCCGTCAATGACGCGATGGTCTGCGGTGAATGAAACGTGCATGATGTTCGCCTTGAAAACATTGCCCTCCGCGTCAAATCGCGGCAACACCTGCAGACGACCAATCGCAGCAATTGCCACCTGCGGAGGGTGAATAATGGGCGTGGCGTACGTTGCCCCAATGGAGCCAATGTTGCTGAGCGTGAAGGTGCCACCACGCATGCGAGCTGGGGGTATTTGATTTCTGCGGCCCATCGCAATCAACTCATTCAACTCCAGTGCGAGGTCTGCAATGGTCTTCCGCTCCACGTTCTGCACCACAGGGACAATCAAGCCCTTTGGCGTATCCACGGCAAAACCAATGTTGTGCGCCTTTTTCACAATGAGGCTCCCGCAATCGGGAGCGACGTGGGCATTCACCTCCGGGTGCTGCAGCAGCGCCAAAGATGCTGCCTTGAGAAAAAAGGGCATGAGAGACAACTTTCTGGAATCACCACCAGCAGCAGTAGCATCTGGTGCTGGTGGTGCCATGGCGTCCCTCAGCAGTTCGCGGAGGGCCAAGAGCTTCGTGAGCTCCATCTCGTCGCACGCGGTGAAGCTTGGAATACTGCCGGCCTCCGTCATGCTGGCCACCATCGCGCGGCGGATACCCGTCGTCAGTGGCACAACCACGTCACTCGCAGTGTCGCCTTTCCCCCCACCTCTCGCATACGCCACGACATCTTCTTTCAAAATGCGCCCCTTGGCACCACTCCCCTCTACCTGCGTCAGATCAATGCCAAGCGTGCGGGCAAAGTGCCTCGTTGCGGGCGAGGCAAACACCTTCTCCATGGCTGTTGTTGTTGTTGTTGTTGTTGTGGTGGTGGTGGCAGCAGCAACAGCAACAGCAGCCTCTACAGATGCCGCAGCTCTGGTTGCATCCGAATCGGCGTTGGCGGCGGTGGTGGTTTTCGGCGGCGGCGGCGGTGGGCTGCCGCTCGTCTTGAGATCCCCGCCGCTGCCGGTGCCGCCGTCGCCGTCGCCGTCGCCGACACGGTGGCCGTCATTATCATCACGGTGAGCATCACCCAGCTCAATGTCGACAATGGGACGACCAACGTGCGCCGTCTCACCAGCGACCACGTGGACCGCCGTGACGACGCCCGTGTACCTGGAGGTGATGTCCACCGTGGCCTTGTCGCTCTGCACCTCACATATCTTCTCAAACTCCTCGATTTTGTCTCCCTGCTTGACGCACACGCTGACCACCTCCACCTTCTGAATGCCCTCGCCGATGTCAGCCAACAGGTACGGAATGACACGTCCCCAACGTGGTCGGCTGGTATGAATTGACGAATTCACACGGACGCAGAGGGATGACAGCACAAATCGCCTCATACAGTTTGCGCTCGTACAACAATGACAACAACAACTACCTCGATAGATGTAGTGCGTGCGTGTGTGACCGAATGGGGAGGAAAAGGAGAGGAAGAGAGAAGATAGTGCATGCATGTCCATGCGGGGGTACTTGTCAACACCACCACCACCACCACCACCAGCAGCTGCTGCTGCTGCGTCAGTGTTGTGTTGACGTTTTCTCTCACAGATTCAGTACTCCATTCATCGTGCTTCATCATCTCACTTCCTTTCGCACACACACACACACACATATATATATATATTTATATAAATAAATAAACAAAGTATAAAAAAAAAGAGAAGAGATAAGAGAAGGGCTCTCATGTGCATCTATGATGTCGCTGTGTTGTGGGTGTGCCGTCTCTATATGGCAGCCAGCACACACTCTGCATTGGTGCCATCCTGACACCTTCCCACGCCTCTCAAGTCATGGGGCGCACCGCATGCGCAATTTCATCCGCAGGAGGGCTGCCCTCAGTTGCTCCGCGCTCATGGTGGGGTACGGGCGGGTGTATGTGGACGAGAGTGATGTACTGTCGCTGGTGTCCACCGCGGATGTGCCGGTTTCTTCCACGTGCCTCTCACCCCCCGCCGCCACCCCCGCCGCCGCTGCCGCCGTATAATAATCATCATCATTATTATTATTATTCCTGTTCTTTCGCTTCGTCGTTCCCCATCCATGGCGGCGCGGCGATGTGGCGGCAGAACTCATGGGGCTGACAGTGACGTTTGCATGGCACGCAGCGCTTTCTATGGTATCGTTGATATCCACGCCACGTGCAGCCATTGTCAGCTTCTCCTGCAGCGCCTTAAGGTTCCTGAGAAACTGCTCGTGGTGCTGCTCAAGGCAGGGAGACGCTGAGGCGGTGCCGCCGTTGCGCGGTGCGGGTTGTTGTTGTTGTTGTTCTTGTGGCATTGGTGACATTTCCTCCGACGCCTGAAGCGCACCTCGCGGCGGCGGCAGGGCCATTGGACACGGCACAAGAGATGCAGCGCTGGCTGCATCGTTCCACACCTCCGACGGTACATCATCATCATCATCATCATCATCATCATCGGCAGCGGCAGCGGCAGCACCCGCACCATCGACCACATGGCGCACTCCAAATGGCCTCAGAGGGAGTTGCACGGCGCACTCCTCTTCATTGGGCAGCAGACCAGAGGCAGTTGCCAGCGGGAAGAGCTTCATGATGTCCTCCTCCTCCTCCTTTTCTTCTTCTTCTTTTCTTTTCTCAGCTGTTGCCACCGCCGAGCTCTCTGCAAACGCGATTGGGCTGCTCAGAAACACCGCCTCGAAGTCCGCCTCTTCCTGCGCCCTCAGCAGCGCAGCAGACCGCATTTCCTGGTGCCTGACGCAAAGTTCATCGCTCGCTGGTTCCGCGGCGGCTCGCTGCTTGAGCGCCTCCAATTTTTCCGCACGCTGCTTCGCCGCATCGCGCGCCTGTTGTGACACCTTTTCCCTCTGCTGCAGCAGCACTGCAGCCCGTTCCTCCGCCTCCCGATGTGCCTGCTCCACCGTCGCCTGGGCACTCTTGAGGGCCCGCCGCCGCTCCGCGCTGTACTGAAGAGCGGCTGCTTCGCCACGTGCTGCCTCGTGTTTGGCGCCAGACGACTCCACAACGACGGAGACGGCTGGTGGCGTTGGAAGTGATGGCGGGAATGGTGCGCGCGTGAGCGCCGTATGTGACACGGCGCCAGCGAGCGGCGAGGAAGTCGCGAGGGTTGGTGATTTCGGCCGCGGCCGCGCAATTCTCGCCTTGCTGCGCCCATCCTCCACGGCCCGCACCGCCCTTTTGCGCTCTACGATGCTGCGCCGTGGCTCCTGCTGCAAGGCCCGCGTGACGCGCTCAGTTGCCCGCGCAAGACGATGACGCTCCGCCTCCAGCGCGTGTTCCGCCGTCCACGCGGCGAGTTCCGTGTTTGCGTGCTGCAGCTGCAGCGCCTCCAGCTCGGCAGCCCTCTGCATGCCCTCGCCGCGCCGCGCCTGGCCCTCGTAGAGGACACGGTCAATGAGCGCCGCCTTCTGCTGAACCTCGCACAACCACAGCTGCTCCATGTCATTCTCTACTCTCTGCAGCTGTGCGGTCTTCCGCTCCATATACATGCGCGCCCGCTGCACACCCATGGAGTTTGCAATGCGCCGCGCCTCCTCGAAGCGTGCTCGCCGTGCCGCCAGCTCCTGCTGCTCCCGCACATAGCGTATCGTCACCATCACCTTCCTCTTTTCTTCTTCGCGCCCACCTATCGGCCCTGCATGCAAACGGTCGGGCAGAAAAGCGGAAAGCAAGAACAACAACAAAAAAGAAACGGTGAGAACGTGTGGCGTGGCAACTGCAACAACACGTCTCTTTTCCTCCTCCTCCTCCTCCTCCCACACCACCAAGTGACGCTTCTCGCTACAATGGGGAAGAAACTTCACACGCTCACATAAAGAAAGTGCGACGGGATGATGCTGCAGCAATGACAGACAGACAGACAGCAGCAAATTTGAAAGCAAGCGGCCGCCATGTGGCATCAATGTATTTACTCATGTATTGCACGTAGGCGTGTGTAATACACACTTTTTTTTTTCTCTTCTATATATATAAATATATATATTTGTCCGTCTATGATCCGCCTTTCCCGAGGGGCGATGTCTCCACACGAAGCACGGACGGCGACATGCCTCCGTCGTGTATCAACTCGGTCGAATGCATCGACACCACGTCGCCTGTTTTCGACGAAAGGCGGCTGCGTTGACTCCTCCGGTGGTGCGTGGCAGAGCCCAACCTACGCAGCGCCTGCGAGACGGCGGCGGTGAATTCCTGGAGCCTTTCGTCCAGGCTTTCAGCCGCCTGCTCGTGAAAACGCCGTGCCTCCTCACTTTGCTCTCGCTCGTCGCGCAGCTTGCGCCTACACTCCCCCGCCTGCTCCTCACTGCATTGCGCTTCACGCCGCCATCGGGCCGCCTCGGCGCGAAGATCCTCTTCCGCACGCTCACGCTCTCGCTGCGCCTCACTCATGGACTGCAGCTCCACTTCCCGCGCATGCACTGTCGCGCGCTGCAACTCCAACTCCCTCCCAGCCTCTCCAAGGCGCTGCTGAGCAAGCAGGAGTTCCTCCTGCGCGGCACGAAGCTCCTGCCCCCTTTCCACAATAGTTTGGCAGAGAAACGTCACAAGGGCGTCATCCGCCGTCACAAACTCCTTCACCTGCTCCTTCAACCGCGCCTCCCATTCACAAAGTGTCCGCTCTATGCAGTTGTTGGCCTCAACGGTGAGGCCTGCCATGGCCCGCAGCTGCTGCTGCAAGTCCCGCAGCTGTTGGTGTGAGGCGCTACATGTTGTCAAGAGCTGCTCGTGTGCGTAGATGGCCTCTGACCTCGCCGACAAGCTGCGCCGATGTCCCTCATGGCTGCTGTTGTGACTCTGCCGCAGCACATCCTTTGCGCGTCCGAGTTCGTAGCGAAGCTCCTCAACGATACGCTCAAGACTGACCTCGTTGTTTCGACTGACGCGCAAAGCCTCCTCCACCTGCTTCAGCCGCTGCGCGCCGTCGTGTTGGATCTTTGTGGTGGTCTCTCGATGGGCCGCGATGGCAGCGTTAAGGTCCTCAGCATACCTGCCGGCCTCGGCCTCAGTTCGGAATTGCCGCTCCATCAGCTGCTGCACCCTACTCTCCAAGACTTGAATCTGTTCACGCTGCATCATGCTCTCTTTTGAAGAAGACTCCCGTGCCAGGCGTGACTCCTGCAGATGAGATTCTAGCGCGACGACCTTCTCCTGCAGCTGCGCCGTCAGCCGCTCTTGTTCCTTCAGCGCAGCCACCTTTACACGAAGTTGCTGCATGAGGTTGAAGTTGATCTGCTTTAGATCCTTCTCCAGCCCCTCCTTTTCACCCACAATGCGATTGATCTCCTCCTTCGCCGCCTTGCACCGCGAGAGAAGCCGCGTATTTTCCCCCTTCAGTTCTCGGTTCTCGTCATTGAGGGCTGCCAGAAGCCGCTTCGTCTCATCAAGCAAGTTTTCCCTCATCGGCGCCATCATCGCTTCGGCACCTTGCATCACACATACGTGCACGTGCAGACCAGGAAAGAAAGAAAAAGAAAGAAAGAAAGAAAAGAGGGCCAATAACAATGTGTGTGTGTGTGTGATGGAGGGAGAGAGAGAGAGAGACACACACACACACACACGGACAGAAATGAATAGATGCAGAGACTGCCACCCCGCCAATACGGGTGACCGGCGCAAGACACACAAGAGTGATGAGGGTTTTATTGGATGGGGCGTGTCTGCAGGAAGACCTTCGCCATCGGCGGAGCGAGCACCGACACCGCAACGAACACGTGCCGCTTTTCTTCGGGACAGCGTTCAATGATCTCCTCGATTGTCATCCACTCGACGTGGGAGAACTCCTGCTTGGCGTGACTCTTTTTGGGAGGCACCAGACACACCTTTGAAATGTTCTTCGATGCGGTGTAGAACAAGACGAGACGCTGCTCTTGACCCACGTACCCAAAGCGCCGCAAATTAGAGTTGCTTCTGAGGGTGTAGCGGAACTCCCGCGGGTCACCGCTTGGCGGCAGGATCTCAGCAACAAAATGGAGATCCTGCGCTGCAAGGCCAATCTCCTCCCCCACCTCACGGTACGCTGCCTGCACGACGTCTGAGTCACTCTCCTCTATACCACCCTGCACGAACTGATACCGCTTCTCGCCGAGGCGCTGACATGCAAGAAAGCGGAGTTCCTCGTTGAATAGGACAACACAGACGTTTTTCCTGTACATGGTGACTACTTGCGACCTCGGGAGGAGATGTGCAGGTGGAAGCAGTGGCAGCGACGAGTAATAGATAGAGAGAGAGATGGAGACACACACACACACACACACAGAGACAGAGAGAGACAGATACGCACGTACGTGCATGCATGTCTGTAGTTTTGTTGGGTCTTGGACAGCGTGTCGGTTTGGGAGGGGTGAAAGCGGTGAAAGGGCTGGCACAGTGCAAAACAACAACAGCGGCAGCGTCCCGGGGATGAGGTGGGGGAACCACAACACAGCAGGAGCACGCCTCAGCTACCGTGTGGGGACGACAACGCGCGGTAGTAGCGCCGCTTGTAGTCCAGCGAGCGGATGAGTTCTGCGGCCTGCACAGACGTGGGACCACTTTTGGAGGCCGCCACTGCGACGGTTTCCCCGAGACGCTGCTGCTGGAACTCACGGGTGGACGCGCTCTGAAGCGGCAGCCAACGCCTGTACGTCTCTGCGGGGTTTTTCCGTGTCCACGGAACAATGAGACGGCTCTCCTCCAGCTGCTCCATTATGAATTCGGCGAGAGGGGCGGCGTCGGAGAATGATACAAACCCACGGGGGTCGGCGTGTCCCTCCCGCACCTTCAGTACCTGATGCACCACGCAGAGAAAATCGCGCGTTACGAGTCGTCGGTGGCTGCCGCGCTCCGACCAGAAAGGAACGGGCATTGGCGCGATGCACAAGTCTGCTACGGTAGGCGGCAGGAGCGTTTGCAGTGCGAAAAAGGCATCGCTGCGGACGAGATGCACGCGCGGCCCGTATCGTGGGACAAGTGCCATTGCTGCATCGAGCAGGTCCAACAGTGAGTGGTCCAGAACAAGGAAGCTGTGCGCATCGTCCATCTCCAGTTGTCGCTGAAGGTATGTGACACTCCGACAGCCAACGACAATGGCCTGCCGTGCGGCTGCCGCCACCCACGGCTGAACAACGCGCAGACGGAACTCATCCGTGATGTGTGCCGCAAGCGACACGCGAACCTCCTCGCGGTGCACCCCGTTGGTGGGAGGGAGAAGCGACAACTGAAACGCGGGGTAATGTGCAGCCACATTGTCGTCGTACGTCGCAAGCAGCGTGCTGCCTTGTTTTTGGTTTTCTGCCACTAACGCCTTGTGGCGGCACACCGCCTCACGGAGTTCTGCCGCCTGCTGCTCCGGCGTAGAGGTGCGGGCGACGAAGTCGATGCTCTTCGCTGCCAGCAGCAACGCCCGCCATCGTCCCGCCAGCATCCACACCACAGAAACACGCACACACCTCTAACAATAACAAAAGTGAAAAACAGATATTTAAAAACAAACAAAAACAATACACACGCAAACACTACAAAAGAAAAGGAACAGCAACAGCAACACAAATAATCATAACACACGTTGTGATGTGTCAACGGAAAAAAAAAAAAAAGAAAAAAGCAACGCTTGAGGTACACACACGTGTGTGGCATTTGTCCGTCCTCCCAAAACTTGCAGGGAGTTCATGCGGCGGGTTAATGTGGACGCAGCGGGTCCCGCACGGGGACACATCTCCTCCGCGCAAACTCCCGCACCTCGTCATCGGACATTTCCACAATTCCCTGCAGCTGCTTCCGTTGCGTCTCAAGCCCCCTTCCGTATCGGCTGCGGTAGTATCTGCTGGCAAGGCGCGCATGCAGCGCCTCCTGCTTTGACTTGTCGCAGAGAGCAGGGAGCTGCTCCAGAATCGCTGCCACCACCTCCTCCCCCCTACCACGCTCGTCACCACCGCCACCACCGCCGCCGTCACCGCGCGGCAGAACGTCCTGCATGACACGGTGGAATGGTGCAATGGTTGGAACTGCGACGGGTTGGTGGCAGAATGGCGAGAGCACGAGCGCTCGCATTCCTGCCACCGAAGACCGAGCAAACGCCATTCGAATCACACAAACAGAGACGCGCGGCCACTCGCCCTTCTTTCCCTTTGCTTCCCTGCAGTGCAAACCGGCAGGCACGAGTCGTCTTGCGGGGACAAAAACACAAAACAGAAACCAGCAGCAGCAACAACAACAACAGAAGAAGAAGAAGAAGAAGAAGAAGGCGGTGGTGGCGGCGGCGATGATGGTGCAGCGGACAACGCACACGCATGTTCTCCTCCTCTCTCTGACTCACCCGTGCAGATCGACGGGACGCGGGGCGTGCGACAGAAGGCACGGAGAGACACACCCGACATTTACATTTGCACAGACGCACAAACACACATCTTCACACAGACACGCGCGCATCCTCTCACATGCCCAGCACTTGCAGTTCATGTGATGACGCGACCATCCCCCACCCCCCACAATGCAACGAGAATGAAGGGAGAGCATTATTCCCCTCCTCCGCGCACACGCACGCCCCCTTCAGCGTGGCGAAGTTTGCATATATTTATTTCATTGCTTTTCGTCTTGCCGCAGACCCCCCCCCCACTCTTCTTTTTTTTTTGGTGGGGGGGGGGGGGGGGGGGGGGGGGGGGCGTGTGTGTTTTTGTGTGGAAAGAGGGAGTGGCCGTCGAATGCTCTCACGGTGGCTTCAGACATTCAAAGAGGCCGCGTCCAAACGGCAGCAAAAAAAAAGAAAAAAGAAGAAAAAAAAAAAAGAAGGGTGGGGGATGGTGGTGGAACCGAAACAAACAAACAGTAATGCTGCAGACACGCAACTCTGCGCACCCGATGGCTCACACAACGGCGCAATTTCATCGGCATCTCGCGGGGGGGAAATAAGTGAAGCACACGCACGCACAGAGAGGCAAATAGACATACATCCGCGCACTCGCATTCCGTCACGCCTCTTTTCCCTCGCGCCCCCCACCCCCCCTTTCAGTCTTCTCTCGTGTTTAAAAGCACCTCGTCGTCTTCTTCCGCCTGCTGCTGCTGCTGCTGTTTTGTTTTTGTTCTTTTCGTCTCCTTTTGTTTTATTTATTTATTTTTTTTTTTTTTTTGGGGGGGGGGGGGGTTGTCTTCTGACGTCGTTTCTTCTTTTTTTTTTTTGCGCTGCTTCCTCCATTCATTCATTCATTCATTCATTCATTGTTTGTTTCACATCCAATCGCAATCAACACCACCACCACCCACCACCATCATTGATGACGATGACGATGACGATGATGATGGGGCGGGCGGGCGGCGCGTGCCACCAAACATTACAACAATAATAATAATAATAATAATAATTCTCTTCTCTTTTTCTTTTTCCTTTTTTGTTTTGTTTTGTTCGCCCCCCGCTCCCGCTGCCGCGCCGCAGTGCTTCCGCGTGTATTTATGAAAGCGTAATGGTGCGTGTGCGCCTTTAGTGGTGTTTGGTTATTCCCGATGATAGTGCCGCACCTCCTGCTCTTCTACTCTGCCCTCTACTCACTTCGCCCAGTTCCATCCCTCAACGCACACACGCATATAAATATATAAATATATATATATAAATATAGGCACATACATCCATTTCATTGCGCATGCTCCCTCTGTCTCTTCATTCACTGCGGCAGATGGTACAATTTTGTTTCTTTGCTTGTTTGTTTGTCATGCACGCGCCTCACATACGTTTCATGCGGGGGACGAATCCGGGCACACTCTTCGCCAACGAGCGGGGAGAAATGGGCCCCTTGAGTTCTTTAGACTCCTGCCGCTGCGGTTTCTTGATAGCCATTCGTATCTTCCCATTGACCACTAGAATGCAGCCGGCACCGTTTTGGTGCCCGGCGTAGTCGGACGTGGAGAAGATTGTCACAACACGGGCGTTGTCTGACAGTCGCAGTCCATCCGCCTTTTCTTGGTGGGCGCGGAATATGTACTGGTAGTTGTAGCGCTCGCAGAACATATCCACCGCCCGAGAGCCGAAGGTTTTGATGTCCGGTCCGCGCGGGTTGGGGCCAAAGCCGTACTTGTCGAGCTGGTGGTTCGGCGGCGCCGGGTCCGACCACAGAAGGTCGTTCACCATCATGCGCTGCGTCACGTTGGTGGGGTCCGTGCACTGCACTACGGGAATTCGCGGAAACGACGGGTCTGAGAGGATCTCCAGCCGCTTGTCCTCACCGCCGGTGTACTGTGGCAGACCACCATGCACGCAGAAAATCTTCTTGTCAATGTCGGCAATCACGGGGAGGAACTGAAACACCTCGTTCACAGCAACCCAGACATCAATACCGCGGTCCCTGCCAAACTTGTCAAGGCACTGGTACTTGAATGAGCTATAGCCGTAGACATCCATATCGCCATTCACCTCCGGCGACTCGTGGTTGCCACGCAGTAGCGTCACCTTGGACGGGTTGATCACCTTCAAGGCGAAGAGGTACATGACACACTCGAGGGAGAAGGCGCCGCGGTCCACATAGTCCCCGAGAAACAGGAGGTGTGTGGTTGTGTACTTCAACATAATATCGTCAAAGGCCACCACTTTTTCCAAAAAGTACGCCATATCAGCAAAGTTGCCGTGGATATCACCGAAAACAGTGATGGGGGACTTCAGACGAACGAAGAGCGGCTCCTTTGCCACCACCTCACGGCACTGATTACATACAGAAATAACCAATTTACAGAACTCGGGAAGATTTTCGTAGTTGAATCCATTGTGTTGGGCATTTGCAGCGCGGCGTATCGTCTCAATAAGGCGTGCCGCGTCCACTGGGGGTTGTGTCGGAGAATTCATGTAGTTTCGCATGTCCTGCAGCTGCAGCATCGTACTGTGACTGGCGACAGCCTCGTCAAATCCACGGGCCTTCGTCCCCAATCCTGGTGATATGCTCGCACGCGGTGTGTCCGGCTCCGTCATGCCCTTCTGCCCCACCGCGTTCTGCAACAAGTCAACAATAGTGACCGTCTGCGGGAGATTGGAAAAATCATCTTCACATAGAAGCACGTTCTGTGAAAAGACATACTTTTCGGGTAGATTCAACTGGGAGCCACCACTCGCGGAATCATGAGCCCGCTTGTCGTCCCGTCTCTTGCCGTGAAAGGCCGGTTCGGGCAGAATGACGCTCTCTATCATCCGCAGCCGCTCCTCCATCTTGAATACGGTGCCAGAGACGTTGGCCAGGAGCTCCGGCTGCACCTTGGAAATGAAAGTGTTGAACTCTACCGCGGTAAACTTTGCGTTGCTGATGCAGTCGTAGTTCGTGTTGCTGCGGCCTGACATCGCCTCGTCCGCCGTGAGGAGGTCGAGTTCCACCGACCAGTCCGGCTTCAGCGTCCTGATGCGCCCAACCTTGTAGAGCGCCCTACCATCGGTGGAGTCCTCCACGCGGCAGCGGACAAAGAAGCCCGCCACCAGAGGGAAAAGCCTTGACCGGATCTTGTGATGCCATTCGGAGAGCTTCTCACGGTTAATGGTGACGTTCTGCGCCATCTCGAGCGTGATGACGTTCTCACTTCGGAAAAAGGGACTCACACCAGGTGGTGAAAGATCAGGAGGCGCCTGTGGCGACGAGGGTACGTTTGGCGGATCCATTGATGCTCAGAATAAATATAAATATAAATATATATATTTATTAATATTTATTCCTCTACCCTTTCTCCTCGTCTCCCTCCGTGTTACTATCGTTGTTGCTCTTTTGATACTACTGATACTCCCAGTTGCCCCTCCTCCCCCCCTTCTTTTTTTTTTTTTTAAAGAAGTTAAATGATACAAGTGGCGAGAATGAACTGCAATCGGCACTCTTCGGAAACGGAGAGGTGCGATGATGACGGTGGTGGTGGTGGCGGGGCGGGGCGTGAACGAGGAACCAACGATCCGGGTGTGGACGGGGGAGGAATAGGCAGCAATGCGACGCACTGCAGAGCCGGGGAAGAGAGAAGAACGAAGAAGGAAGAAGGAAGAAGGGGCGCAGTGAAGCAAGTGCGACACACATGTATGTATATATATATACATATATGCACGGAGAGACAGACAGAGTGGGGAGAGACAAAGGCGGCCCCACGCGCATTTGTTGCCACGAGACGCGTGCAGTGATCGCAGTGCGGAGATGTGACGACGAGAACAAACAGACACACAGACCGAATAGAAAGAAAGAAAGAAAGAAAGAAAGAAAGAATGCGGAGTGCAATGAGAAGAGAAGTCTGAACGTATCACATGTCACGGTACGTGTGCGTGTGTGTGACATCACCACACTTTTGCGCCGTTCCCACACAACACACAACACACACACGTCCGTTGGTTTCATGTCGGTCCCACGCACGCGTGCACGCACATATTCACTTTGGGTTGTTTCGTGTTTCAGTGGCCATTGCCCCGTTTTGGGCAGGGGGCTTTACACATTTCTTCCTCCTCGTTCCTCGCTCTTCACTCAAAGTTTTTTTCCTCTTTTCTCGCATTTAGTCAGTTCCTGCCTTTCTTGTCCTTTTTTTTTTTGCCTCTCCTCGCGTGTACATTACATATTGCTGCTGCTGCTGCTGTTTTTTTTTTTGGGGGGGTGGGGGGAGTGGGGAGGGGGTTGCTGTTGTTGTTGTTGGCCATGCATTCGCCCTTTACATGAAGCGGCGCACTACTACAACTACTACTGGTTCGGTAGTATGGCGGCAGTGCATCCTGCACGGAGCTCATCGAGTATGCGGAGCGACCGCCGTGCCTCCCCGCTGAGTTCAGGGGACTGCATGCGGGCCCTCTGGAGAACATGGCAGGCCAGTGAGAGTGTCTTTTCCACGTCGAGGTCCACCCGTGGGGCGGCGTTGAACAGCTCGGGGAGCAGCGGCACATTCGACTTCCGCCCCGCGTCGTCAACGCTGCGGAGTCCCCGACGCGATGGCGGTGCCTCGATTGTCGGGGTGCACCCGCGTGAGTGGTAGACGCTGCTGAGCTGGAGCAGTGGCGCCCTCAAGTAGACGGACTTTGAGCCCGGCCTAGACGGCAGGGTTGCAAGCATCTGCTCCTGTTCGCCACGCAGTTTCTTCAGGTTTGGCGGACGGATGACAATAGTGGACATGGCTCACACTCTACCCCTCCTCCCTTCACTTCACCTCAGAGCCTTGGTTACCCCCTTTTTTTTTTAATGTTTTTCCTTCGCTCTGCAGAAGCGTACGCACCACGTACGTGTTCCCACACCCGAGAGGGGAGCAAAGAAGGCATGAGAGGAGAAATGAATCTGCATGCAGGTGTATCTTGTCGCACCGTCACAATGGCGGAGAGAGAGAAAGAGAGAGAGAGAGTACGGGTGATGCAGGCATCCACCACACCCCCTTTTTTCCCCCACTGTGTCCCCTACCCACCTACGTTGCCGTTCGCGAATAGAGAGAGAGAGAGTGGCGTCGCTTTTCTACATGGGCGAGGGCAAACCACACACACACACACTTATTCTCACTCTCAAAAAGAGAATAAGAACTGGACATACATTACGCACCCAGATGAGTGCACTGATGAATGGATTCATTGATTGGTGGATGGAAGAGAGAGAAAAGAAAAAGACCCCAAAGGGTGGAGCCACCTCTCCTCAGCGGCAATCGCGTTATTCCTTCTTGGGTTTCTTTCGGTTCTTCCTGCTCTTGGCCTTCTCTGCCTCGGCGCTCAGGACGAGCTGCATATGGTCCGCAATACGCTGCAGCGTGTCCTCAAGCGTCTCCTCCTGCACTTCCCCCACCTCCACGCGAGTGCCGTCCGCGTCACTCGCGGAGAAGGCGATGGTCCGCCGCACGTCGGCAGACTCAATACAGCCAGTGAAATCAAGCAGTTTGAGGACCTTTGCTGTGCGCACCAACTCCAGCGAGACTTCTACCGTCTTGGGGCCAAATGTATTCCCTGCGCAGTTGACGGCGACCAGAGAAGAGTTCTTTAGGAGGGCCTTCAAAATGGCTGCACCACCAACGTCTGTGAAGCCGTTGTCCGCTATACTCAGCCTGTCCAGCGATGGCGGATTTGCTGCAATGAGCATGGCAACTACCTGCGCGCCATCGTCGCCCAGCATGCAGTTGCTCAGGTTGAGAGAGCGCACGGCGTTCGGCGCCGCAAGGAAGTGATGACAGAGTTCCTGCATCCCCTTCAAGCCGAGCGTGTTGCTATGCAGACTAACATCAAGGATGAACTCGTTATTTTCCAGCAGCCGCCCAACTGCCTTGCAACCGCTATGTCGGACGTCGTTGCGAAATAGATTGAGTGTCGTGATGCCCCTTCCAGCAAAGCGCTGCATCGCCTCGCAGAGGTACTGCGTGCCCTCGTCACCAATTTTGTTCGCCATGAGATTGTACACACAGAGGGGGTTGCGCTGCATGGAGCGCAGGAGGCACTTGGTTCCCATTGGACCAACGTTGTTCCAGCTGAGGTCCACACGCGAGAGGCCCCGGTGACACGCCGCTGCTTTGCTCATCGCGAGCAGCGTGGCATCGCCGAGCTCATTCCCCATCAGTATGATGGTGAAGAGCGTGCGGTTCCACTGCCCGGGCTGCCCGTTGGGGTTGACGCTCGGGATAAAGGCACTTGCTAGCGCAATGCCACCCACATCGGTGATATCATTCTGCGACAGGTTAAGTGTCTGAATGCACTCGTTCCTCTTGAGAACCTCCGCCATTGTGACAGCCCCATCATCGCCAATGTGGTTCTGCGAGAGCTCTATATGAACAACATGTCGACTCTTCATGAGGGCCGTGCCGATGATCAGTGCACCACGTGGGATGATATTCCGCCCCTGCAGCTCCAGAGCAGTCGAGAGAAGCATCGCCCTCCATTTTCTCCTGCTAAAGAAGTTTGTCGTCGGGTCGTTGCTTTTCCCAGGCGGTGGTATCTTTTCCTTTTTCTTCGCCATCCTCACCAATCACGTGGCGCGTCGTCTCTGATGTCTATGCAGTCCTACACACACACACACACACACGTATATATAAATATATGTGTTTATATCACATGCGTGTGCGTGTGTGTGTGTGTGTGTGATATGAACGGTGTGCAGCGCAGTGAAGCGAAGGACACCACCACCACAAAGAAAAAGAAAGGGGGAGGGCGGGGGAGAGAGAGAGAGAGCAGGGCAGAGGAGGTACTGACGCAGGGAGGCTGAAACAAGGGATGAAGTCACTGTTCCGTATTCACTGTATCTACAATTTCCCGTTCACGTGTTGTCGTTGTTGCTGCTGCTGTTGTCGGTGGAGGAGGAGGAGGAATAGAGAGAGAGAGAAAGGGGGAGGGAAGCATTAATCGCTGGGGTGTGTTTGCTTGAGGGAGATGAAGTGAGGCATCGTGCTGATCGAGCAGCGTCCCTCAGTACTTCTCCATTCTTCGTGGTTGGCGGAGGGCGGTGAGAAACGCCTCCTTTGTCACCACCTGCTTCTTTGCCTGCGCCTTGTCGGCGGTCAGGTGCCGCTCCTGCGTCTCCACCGATGTGCCGGCCTTTCGCGCCTGCGCAAGGGAGTTGAACAGGCGCACCACACCTGCCGTGGCGACGGTGCGCAGACGGTACTCGTAGTCATGCCGGTTCTGGTGCGGCAGCAGGCGATTGTGGCTTTGATTCCTCACGGCGCGGTGCAGCAGCTTCAGCCCCATCGCCTCAGCAGGAGACCGCTCCGCGGCAACGTCCATCTTTGGGACCACCTTCTCGGTGGTGGCGCCAACGATCTCCATGGCGGCCCTGCCCACTGGCTTTTCTGACATCGTCGGGGCCGCACGCGTCCTGGATTGCGACAGCGTTTTGCACCTCGTCTTCGCTGCAGCACTCACCTCCACCTCCTCCTTCTCCTCGTCGTTGTCTTGAGCGGGTGCCTCCCCAGTCAACTCGGCGATGCGCTGCTGCAGATTGGCGGGCGAGAGTTTAGGGGCCCGCTTCACCAACACCGCGCTGCGCTTGCCTTTTGCCTTTTTTGCTGCCCTGCCCTTCTTTGGCTTGGACAGCTTCCCCACTGCAACACGAAAATGACCAGCCATCGCCTTGTTTTTGCTGCTCTGCTCGTTCGTTCGTTTGGTTGTTTGGTTGGCGCAAGACAAGAAGAAGAAGAGGAGATGGAGCAGGATTGGCCGCACATCATGCAGGGCTCTGATGGGATGGCGTTGTGGACGACAACGTTGATACACACACACACTCTCTCTCTCTCACTCACTGTGTGTGTGTGTGTGTGTATATGAGTGATGTATTTGTGTGTGCGCTCGCTACCCTCCACCTCCCACACCACGACTTACTCTGCTCTCACTTAACGTTACGACTTCTTACAACCCTTTAAATCACTTTGTCTCATCCATTCAGTTTTCTCTGCTGCTGTTCTTCCAGGGTCTGCGTGTTTCATCCCCATCGCCGATGATGCGGATGGATGGACTGAGAAGTTCCGTGCCTGTTAGCAGCGCACGAGCGTAGTTTATTTTTTTTTTTGGCTTTACGCATTCAGTTATCTTCTTTTTTTTTGTTTTCTGCTTCCATTTTATTTAGTCTTTTTTTAAAAAAAAATTTTCGCGTGTATATTTGTTTTTGTTTTCGTCTCCACCTCCTCCGGATGTTTTTGTTGTTGTTTTCAAACATTTCTTTAATGGGCGTGCGCCCACGTCGCTGTTGGTTGACTGCCTTTGCTGGTTTTTATTCGTCGTCCACTTCTTCAAAGCCCCGCATAGACACGCCATGCATGCAGCAGTGTTATTAGTAACGCCGGAAGTTCTTGCGATAGCCGCCGCCACCGCCGCCGCCGCCGCCGTTGTTGTTGTAATTGCGGTAGCCGCCGCCACCGCCGCCGCCGCCGCCGTTGTTGTTGTAATTGCGGTAGCCGCCACCGCCGCCGCCGCCGCCGTTGTTGTTGTAATTGCGGTAGCCGCCGCCACCGCCGCCGCCGCCGCCGTTGTTGTTGTAATTGCGGTAGCCGCCGCCGCCGCGACTGTTGTTGCCACTGTTCAGCTCTCGCGCGATGATGGGCGGCAGCGTTTCAATGCTGCTGAGCTCCATTCCCCGGATCGGAGTCGCGAGGATCGTCTCCGCAACCTCCTCCGGCGCGTCAAATACGCACCCTGGTGTGTCCTGCAGGAGCGTGATGTCTCGGCACCGCGTGAAGAGGTTGTCCCCGAGGCTGTTACGCAAGATGCTGCAGCAGACTGGAATAGGCATGGTGCGCTGCGCCAGCATCTGGATGGTTGCGAAGCCCTTGGTGCCGGTGATCAGACCGCGTTTCGTTATGCTACTGGTGTAACCGCTCATCACAGCCATGGCTGACGCAAGAATCTCCGTCGGGTCCGCGTCCTTCAGCAGTTCTGCCGCCTGCTCCATGAAGAGATCAGTCACGCTACGCTCCACCCGCGCCAAGTCCTCCGCCGCGTCACGCGCCACCGCCTTGAGAATTTCGTCGCGCGTGGGTGCTGGGAGCACCTCAAACTTTATCTTTGCGTGGCGCTCAATGCGCTCTACAATGTACTCGTCCCGCGGCTGGTGCAGAAGCACGCAGACGCCCTTTCGCCCGGCGCGGCCAGTTCGTCCGGCGCGGTGGATGAAGGCGTCAATGTCGCCAGGCGGCGCGCACTGGATGACGAGGTCCACCATCGGAAGGTCCAACCCACGCGCCGCCACGTCTGTCGCGATGAGGACGCTAAACTTGTTATCCCGAAAACTCTTCATTGTGCTCTCGCGCTGCTCCTGCTGCATGTCGCCATGCAGGCACTGGGAGTCCAGCTTTGTGTTGTTGATGGTCAAGTCGTGGCAATCCTTCTTTGTGTTCATGAACACGAGGGTTCGCCCGTGGCGCCCGCTGTACACCTTCACCAGGTCAGCCAACATGCTAGAAACTTCCCCCACACTACACTTGCGGCGGTAGAACTTGATGGTGTTGGCGGTGCGCATCGTACCCTGGCCAACCATGTCGATGAACCGCCGCTTCTTTGAGATGAGGGAGCTGGTGTGCACCCACTCCGGGACCGTCGCGGAGAACAAAAGTGTCTGGTGGTTTGGTGTCTCCGCAGTCGAGCCATTCTGCTTCGCCACCTTCTTCAGCAGCATCTCAATGTCATCCTTGAAGCCAATGTCAAGCATGTGATCCGCCTCGTCGAGGCAGACAATCTTCACCCGGTCAAAGCGCAGGGTGCCCTTCTCGAGAAAATCCTTCGCACGGCCTGGCGTGGCCACCACAATGTCAACACCACTGTAGAGTGCACGCTCCTGTGTGTTGTATGCAACGCCGCCGTAGAGTGTTGTCACGACAAGGCCTCCGGCAATCCTCGCAATAACGTCGCAGACCTGAATGGCCAGTTCACGTGTGGGGCAAAACACAACAGCAGCGGGCCCACGGCCGCGTTCGCGGCCCGCATCCTTCACACCCCTCGCGAGGGTCTCCACGATTGGGATTCCGAAAGCAAGTGTTTTGCCGCTGCCCGTTCGCGCCTGCACCAGTACATCCTCGCCCTTCATAATCGCCTCGTAGGTGAGCGCCTGGACGGGAAATAACGTCACAATCTCCTGCCGCTCGAGCGCCTTGACAGTCTCGGGCAAGAGGTCAAACTCGGACAGGGGGCGCCCCGTCGCGGTGGAGCCGTTATTCGGCGTATCGTCAGCGCCATCGGCATTCGACTCCACGCGCGCGCGCTTCGCCTCCTCCGCACTGCTGTTGTTGGAAGCCACACTATCGCCTCGCTTCGTCTTGCGGTGTGTTGATTGCGTCATTTATTTCGTTTACTGCTGCTTTTCCCTTCCCTTTTCCTTTTCTCTCTTTCTGCTCTTCTTCTTCTTCTTCGTGTACGTGCGTATGTGTGCTTGTTTGTTTGTTTTTGGTGAGGAAAGAACAGAGACCTATACACACAGAGACAGGGAAAGAGAACGAATGTGTGACGCGACAGCGACGACCACGACCACCACTGCAACAAGAGCGACACTACACAAGCACCAGTGGTTTGTAGTACCAGCAGAGAGACATGGGGAGAAGGGGAAAAAGGGGGGGGGGGGGTGGTGGGGGGATGAGAGGAAGACACACTCACATGATAAGTTGGTGATGGTAATAATAAACAATACTAGCGGCAGCGGCGGTGGAAGCAAAAGGAAACAAACAAACAAACAGACGAGAAGAAACGCGCGCCACGAGACACGCAGACTGACTGGAGGTGCAGGAGGAGATGGGAAGGGCGGTGGTGGCGATGGATAAAGTGTGCATTGGCGGATGATGAACGTGGCGTCGTCTGCGCACTGCCCACCTGCTCGTCGTCTTTTTTTTTTTTTGGTGCGCCGCCCCCGCCTCCGCCGTAGTTGACGTCGTTCGTCCTCTCGGATTTTCTCTTTTATTTTCGCCCCTTCGTTCTCGACGTGTGCGTTGCATTACCACCTCTCTCTCTTTCTCTCTCTTCGCCGCCGCCGCCGCCGCTGCTGCTGCACTTTGATCCCCTCTTCTTTCGCCCCCCTTGTTTTTTTGTTTTGTTTTGTTTTTAGTATTATTTGCATTTGCTTTCGTTTCTTTTCTTTTTGTTTTGTGTGTTTGTGGGGGGGGGGGGGGGGGGGATGCTTCGGTGCCTCCTGCAGAGTTCAGAACAACAACAGCAACAAAACGCTCCACATACATGTGTGTATATAAATAAATATATAAATAAATGTATGCAAAGATATAAACCTGCATGTCGATCATATTATTCGCTGGCGAGACATCATCTTCGTTTTTTTTTTTTTTTTGTTATCGTTGTTGTTGTTGTTTCCCGCCGCTTTGCGTGTTTGCTGCGCGGGATGGCGGTGCTCTACGGGAAGAAACCAAAATAGGACGTCACGGAGGAGCGTGGTGCGCCGAATGGAACACTAATGCAGCGACCACCAGCCGGGGCGCCACCACCACCACCGCCGCCGCCGCCGCTGCCGCCGCTGTCGTAGATCGAGCCTTCCGCCGGCCTCATGGCGTCGAACGCCCGCTTCATGTATTCTCGGTCCCCTACGAGTTCGTGCATCGGCATCGGCCACATACAGTCGCCACCTACCACGCCACTACTACTAGCACTATTACTATTACTACTACTACCACTAGCACCGCTACCCTTTCTACCCTGACTGCCCGCGTGGAACCAGGCGAACTGCAGGGCCTCCCGCGCCCTCGGGCGCATGGTGGGGTCAAAGTGCAACAGAGCTTTCGTCAGCTCAATAGCCTCGTGCGGCACGCTACTCCACTGCGCCTCCATGAAGAGCGGCCCCGCCTCCATCTCCTTCACTAGCTGCATCTTGTTCCCTGAATGGCGAAAGGGCAGCTTCCCACCCAGCATCACATGCAGGATAGCGCCAACAGCATACACATCCATACGAGGGAGCAGGTCGGCCGTGGTGGACAGTTGCCCACTTTGGGTGAGGCTCTTCACCGTCTCCGGTGCTGCATAGTTTAGCGTGCCGCACGGTGTGGCGATGAGGGGACTGTCACAGTGGGAAGAGTCAAGTGAATCGACGGAATTCGATTCCTGCGGTGCGTGTAGTGAAAAACGCCCGCCACCCAACCGCGCGGGTGTATTGCGTCGCCGGGCAAACATCCGCGCGAGGCCAAAGTCCACGAGCGTCACGTTAAACTCACCACCCTCAACGGGTGTTACTAGTATATTCTCGGGCTTCACGTCACGGTGCACGACCCCAAGTTCATTGTGCAGGTAGTCGAGTGCTTGCAGCAGCTGCTGCACAACCGACCGTACCTGCGCCTCCGTGAAGACGGTATCACGAAGTGCCTTGAAAAGCTCTGTGCCGTCCACGCAATTCGTCACAATCACGACGTGAAGCGGCGTGTGGAAGCAGTCCAGAAGCCGCAGACAGTTTGTGTGGTTGACGCGTCGCAGGACCTCCACCTCGTTAATGACGTCGAGGCGCATTTTTTCGGAGGTGAGGTCCCGCTTATTGAACACCTTCAGCGCGACGCCGTCGCCCTTCCGTACCTTTTCGTTGTCTACGAGGCTCACGGCTTTGAACACTGACGCAAATGTCCCACGCCCGATGAAGTCGTATATGTCATCCGTCTGGTACAGCTGGTCAATGTGCCGCTCCTCACGGAAGGGGAAAAGCGACATGCACACGGAAGGCGTGAAGTGCCCTTCGCTTTCTTTCAGGTGGTTCGCATGTCGCGCAAAGCAAAAAAGGAAAAAAGAAAAAAGAAAGGGGGGGGGGCGGCGAGTGACGATGCGGCGCAGTCGCGGCACAAACGCCGTGGCGAGACACACACACACACACACAAACAGAGAGAAACAACAACAACAACAAGAGAGAAGAAAACAAAAAGGAAGAAGAGCCGTGTTCCGTGTGGAGTGGCGAGCCACAAAAGCCGTCGTTTACATTCAATGCCGCACACTCCGCCACGTCACGTCACGTCACGTCACGGTCTTCCACAGGAGAATAGACATCTGGCCCCATGTAATGTAAATGTACCCTTTCGTCTCGTGCGTCACGAAGGAGCCGAAATTCTTGCCGACTACGCAGTGCCAGAGGCCCTTGTATTTCTTCTGAAACTCCCGCTTCACGAAGGAGGCCACGGCGTTCTCCAGCGACTCCGTCTCAAACGCCTGAATGACGAGGCTGCGTGCGTCCTCCTGCATGTCCTTCACCATGTCCGCATTGATGTTGAAGTCTGCCAGTTTCGTCATTGCCACCACCACCACCCTCCTCTTCCCTCTTCTATACTGTTTGTTATACTGCTCCTCTGACTTCCGCGCCTTCCCCTGACCGTCTCAATGCACTCGCCTGCAGACAAACGCAAAAAGAGAAAAAAAAAAAGAAGGCAGGCAGACAGACAGACAGACACACAGACCAAAACAAAAAACAAACAAAGGACATCTCACATGTACACGCAAAGAGTGCAAAAGAGCAGCCAATGCGTTAGGCACAGCTCCCCGCCTCCGCCTCCGCCTCCTCCTCTTCTTCTTCTTCTTCTTTCGCTGTGGGGCGCAGGAGAAAGTCCGGCCAACCTCCAGTGCTCAGCCAACCCTCAGGATCCCTCGCTTGAAATTTCGCCTCCCTTCATCACTCCGTTGATCAGAAACTGTAGAGATGTGTTCATCTCCTGCACCTGTCGCATCATATCCGCGATTGCATGCTGCGTCTGTTCATGTCTCTGGCCGAGGGACATGATCAGACCCGTGAGTTCGCTGGTACGCTGCACGAGCAGGCGATTGCACTCCTGCAGCGATGCATTCACTCTCCCAAGCCCCTTGTTCTCCCCTCTGAGGCGCCTGTTCGCTCGCAGCAGCCGCTCGCCACGGACTCGCGCCTTCTGCAGTGCAGCTTGCAGCTGCACCTCCACCAAGAAGGTAGTGTCTTGAACATCATCCATGTCGTTCTCCTCATCCATGTCGCACCCACGTCTGGACATCTTCTCGACGTTCCACTGCGGCTGCAACCCCTCACCCATTTCCGCTTCCTGCCCATGATCTACAAAACTACACTCACTACTGTGATCATCCATGCCTGCGCCCACCACCACCACCTCCTCCACCACCCCCTCCACACGCACACACAGACACGCTTCTTCTTTCGGCAAAAAGTGCAGGTGTGCACGAGGCGACAGGGGAAGAAATAGAAAGGAATAGACGGATGTTTGAGCGAGCAACAGGAAAGCCCTACGGGGAACAAGACCAACACGTCAGAATTTCATTACGGTCATGATGTTTCTAGGCAGCATTACACACAGCCCTCGGGTCCCCAGCATATGCGCATGTCCCCTGACGCCTCACCCCAGAGGATGCCCACCTGCTGATTTCCCACCTCTTCCCGTTTGGCTCTCGCTCCGTTACCGCCACTGCACGTTGCCCAGCTCAATGCGGATCTGCCGTTCCAACACACACACACACACACACATGCACGTCCCTGGCAAGGAAGGAAGAGCAAGAAAGACCAAGCGCGGAGGAAACCGCTATACAAGCCTATAAGGTGTGCAAAAGCATATCTCGTCCACAAAACCATCAACTCACCTCCCCTCTTCTTTTCTTTTTTTTTCTTTTGCTCTTGTGCGCGTGCGTGGCACAAAAATGAAGAGGAATTGGAGGGAAATGGCGTGCATGCATGCATGCAAAAAAGCACAGCGCAGTGCCCCCTCCCCCTCCCCTTCCTCTCTTCTACCCAACTCTTTTTCTTTCTCTATTGAAGCAAGGAAGGCGCGGCCATCATATTACTTTTGATGCGGCTGCATGCCTCCGAAAAGTCGCACGATCGACTGATCACGCTCACGCAGCTCGTGCTGAATCCGCGCAATCTCTTCAGTGTGCCTTTGATGCATCTCACGTAGTCGTTCCTCGTAATGAAACTGCATCATTTCTGCACAAGCCTGCAACTCCTCCACGCGGGATGCCGTAGATGCATGCTGAGATTGGTGTTGTTTTATTCTCCCTGCCTGCACTCCCAGTTCCTCCTGCATGTGCCTCATGTCACGGATTTCCCCACGCAGGTCGGTTGCCCGAGATGCAATCTTCTCCATGACGCCATACAAGTCATTCATCTGTATCACCATCTCTGTAGGTGGGAGCAGGTGGAAGTACGACTTGATTTCCCGCGCCTTGTGCATGAGCGAATGAATGCAAGAGTCTACCGCCGCCAGTTCCTCATTTGTCACGGCAATCGCTTCTTTGAGAGAGGCACAGCGCACCTCCACGCACTCAATTTCAACAGACGCAATCGATCGCCGCACCTTTGCAAGCGGGGACACGCCTGATGTCTCACCCTCTACGATGTCCTCAAAGCGACGATTCCTCAGTTGCAGTGGAAAAATCTGATGAAGCAGCAGAGTCTCATTCTCGTACGAGTTTGTCTCCTGGTTGAAGGAAACGATGGGGAAGCTACCCAACTCGCGAACTCCCAGGCCACTCAGCTCGTGTCGTCTGGGGGTGCACATGTCCCACACAGGTTTCGTTATGAGCACCTGCCCTCCCTGCGCCAAGGAGCACACGTGAATAACCTGAGAAACCGCACGGCCGTAGTAATGACAGCGGTATGAATCACCGCACGGAATAGCAGTTGGCTCCACAAAAATAGGGCCTGTGTGAATCGCCATTGCAACCCGAAGCCCACGGAACACAGCAGCTGAAGAGCCTTCACCGTCGTGCTCCTCCATACCCCACGGGCTCCCAAGTAGAGACTGTGACCATGGCAAGTTCATTAGCCAACATTGCGACTCTGAACAGAAACGGCAGGCGGCTACAGGGTCGTCAAAGGCGAGGAGCATTGATGTGCCGTCACTGTAGCACTCATAGGCACCGTACTCCGCCATTTTGGGGCGTATGGCTGCGTTCATGAGCGACACGGAGGCCTGCGCCATCTCCGCGTCCTCAGTCCAGAGATGAATTCCTTTGGAAACGCATAGACACACCAACACGACGTCTTTCTGTGGAGGTGCAACAAACCCCGAGTGTGCAATTGCTCCATCAAGGTCGTTGCTGAAGAAATGCAGACGCGAGAGTGCGCTCCCAAGAGATTGGCGCGCCTCCATGCATCTTGTCTCAATCTCCCTGAACGCTCGCAGCAGGCGCTCCTGCCTAGCACTTAGCTCCTCCAACGTTGCTGTCACCTCCCTTTCAGTGGAGACACGATGCGTCCCCTCATCGCTACCACCACCGAGTACGGTGTGCTTCAACTGCAGCAGACGGTACACAATGCGCTCTACGGTCACTTTTGCTTCTGGGTCTTCGAGGAGGTGTCGCGGGGCGTAAAGAGACGGGGCCTCATGCAGCTCCGCGTCATGCGGCTCCACCACTCGCTCTGGCTTATGCCGCGTGAGAGACAGGTGGAAATCATCCAGCATGCGAAGAATGTATGCGTCCCACCGCTTAAAACGCAGCAGCATCTCCTCCCGTTCCGCGAGAGCCACGGCTGCACGTTCAGTGGCGAGACTTGCCTCCTTCCGTGCTGTGCTGAGCTCCTCTTCCAATTTTTTCTTCTCCTCCTCCAGTCTCACGCGCACACCACCCACACGCTCCTCAGCCGCGCGAATACGTTCCTTGTAGTCTGCTTCAACGCGGTTGACAAGTCTCTTGGACTCCAAAAGCTCCTCCGCATGACGCTCCTCTGACGCCTTGTTGCCCGCACGCACCGCCCTGAGCTCACTAATGAGCTCTTCCACCCGGGCGTTGCACAGGCTTTCCACGTGCTCCAGCTCCCGCGCCGCCGCCTTCTTAACATCGTCGACCTGCTGATGACAAATTCTGGTAAGCTCTGCGCAGCGATCGTTGAAGGTGGAGTTCTCATTCTTAAGGTGTATGAGCTCATTCCCATGCTGCGACTTTAGCAAGCGCACCTGATGCTCCGTGATTGTTTTCAGTTCTTCATACCTCTCTCTTTCAGTCTTCAGGGCCTCCTCTAGCCGGTCAACTTCCCCCTGAACCTCCGCAAGCTGCACCTTGGCCTTCTCCTTCACGGCAAACTCCTCATATTTCGCATCGTGCTTCGCGTTGCCGAGTTGAGTTCTCAGGGAGGAGCACTTGCGCATCAACTCCTCAATCTCCTTCTCCTTGAGGGATACCACCGCTGCCTGCCGCTGTGCCGCCGTCGTACGCCAAGGACGCTCCAAGTCCGGCCGATGAAAGAGCTCCTCACCCCGCTGCACCCCCGTCACCGTTCGAAGATACGTTCCAGGGACGCGCTCAGCCCCATACACCCCCGTTCCTCGAGCAGCACGTGGCACGGGTGGTGTTTCCCACTCATTGACCGGAGCCTCACTTGCCATGCCCCTCCACTTCCTCCACTTCCACTTGTCTGCTGCTACGCAATTGGGTGCTGATGCAAATCTATCGATCTATCAATCAAACTGATATCTATATATTAGTAGAACTTGTGCTTTACCTGGAAACAAGAGAAAGACACATGCGTTGCACGCATGAAGAGATGCGTGATGGTGATGGGGCAGAGGATTCCAGAAAGCAACAACAAAAGCGCACATGAGACAATTCCTCCATTAGACCACCTCACCATCACCACCACCAGCATGACGCAAATGGGCGTAGTTTTTTTTTTTTCCTTTTCATTTACACACACTTCATGCTCTTTTTTTTTCTTTGTTTGGTATTCCCTCTTGTTGTTGTTTGCTGCTGCTGCTGCTGCCACCTGCTGTTGCCTCGTCGTTTGTTTGCAATCGCATTTACATTGCCACCTGTGCGCTGACTAAAAAAAAAAAAAAAAAAGAACAACACGCATCACTACCCGTATATATATATATATATATATATATATATATATATATTCATACATATATTTGTTTACATCTCATATGGGATAAAGTGAATTTCAAGCGTCTTCTTCAGTCGCGAGACTTCCTCCTCGACGGAGCGCACCTGTTCGCGACGACATGCCTCGCTGGAGCGCACATCCTCGCGAAGCGCCTCAATCATCTCCTCCTGGTTGGCGATGCGCGCCTTCAGCTCCACCTCCTTCTCCAGCGACACCTGTTCCCGAAGCTCCAATTCCTGCGTCAGCTGGGCGATTCTGTCGCTCAAGATGGCGATTGTGCCTTCGTGCGTCGTCTCCCCCTCCTCGATGGTTTTGCGGTGAGGTATGAAGTGCGCATCCAGAATGTTGCGGAGACGCTGGATTTCCTCATCCTTCGCCGCCAGCATGGTATCAAGAGTGTTCTGACGATCCCGCAGAGTTGACTGAAGGTGGAACATTGTTGCTTTGAGCTCGGCAACCTCCGATATAAGTTGCGCCTCCCGCTCCCTTGTGCTATCTTGGCTCTGTTCATATCTGCGGCACCTTGATTGAAGCTCCTCCTCCCTTTCCTTATCGTCGTTAACGGTGTGTAGCATTTCCGCCTCGTGAACCTTTCGCTCATGAAGAAGCTTCTGTTGCAGCTGCGAGAGAACCGTACGATTGTTTGAGATTTGCGCATTTAAGAATGTGATCTTGTCAAAGCTCTCTCGCTCCTTGCGCCGCAGGAGCGTCTCCAGCTCCTCCATCCGTTTCTGATTGGCCTCCATTTCGAGAAGCGTAGTCTGTAGTTCCCCCTCAAGGAGTGTCTTGGTGCTCTGCGTTACTTCATTCTCTTGCAGGCGCTTCTCGTGCATGGCCCGAAGCTCTGAGGAGAGATACTCCGAGTCGTGCTTGACCTGCTCCAGCTGCTGTTTGTACTCGCGCAGCATCACATCGGAGTTCAGTCTCATGTCTTCATTCTCCCTCTTTAGCGCACCAATCTCATCGGACAGCTGAGCACACTTTGTTTCCAGCTGCAACACCTCCTCCTTGGCAGCATTCATGCGTCGCCGCTCCTCCTCGAGCTGATCCTCATAGCGGCGCTTATTTTCATCGATCTGCGCATTCAGTAGCTGCATCAAGGTCACGTTTTTCCTGTCGTCCACTTCACGCACCTCTACGACTTCTTGCAAGGAGTGATTCATTGCAAGCGCCTTCTCTAGTTCACGAGAAAGCCTGCCAATCTTCGACACCTGCTCGCGTATCTCTGCGTCCTTGTCGTCCACAACAGTCTCCATCTTTGCTTGGTACTCCGCATGCTCCGCCTTGGCGACGCCAATGGCTGTCCGCAACTCCTCATTCTCGTCCTCAAGAGTCTTGATGAAGTTATTCGCCTCTTCTCGCACATGACTCAGTTGTAGCTCCGCGGCATGTCTTTCCTGCAAAAGAAGCTTCTGCTTCTCCTCAATCTCCACACGCAGAAGACTCACCTCGTTCAACAGGGAATCTCGCATCAATACGAGCTGCTCCAGTTGGCTCTCCGCCGCGAGACGCTCATCGTGTAGGGATGTGGTGAGCTGCTCCACCCGTGCCATGAGCTCCTTCACCTTTCCATCCTTCTCGCGGATGATTCGCACTTGCTCCTCCTTCCAGAGGGTGAGACGCACCTCCTGCTCCTCCCGGTCGCGACGGTCGTTCTCGCGCCTTTGAATATCTTCCGCCTCATTCTCCAGATTTCGGAGCTGTTGCAGGCGGAGGGCTTCTGCAGTCTGTTGCTTGTTCCCTCCCTTCTTCTTACCCTTTTTTGGAGGCATTTTCGTCGTCTGCCTTCCCCCGTTCTTTCACTCCCCTTTACACCCCACCACCACCACCACACACACACACAAACAAAAAAAAAAAGAAAAAAGAAAATCGAGGTCCCAGAGGTGTATTTGCGCAGGAGCTACTTGAGCAAAAATACCAGGGAGCCAGCTAGTGCAGCAAAAGGAAGAGAGAAAAGCGCATACACACATACACGCTCCAAACTTTTCCCTCTATATATTCTCAAGAGGGCTACTCTTGAGTGAGAGAGAGAGATAGGGAGAGAAAGAAGGGAGAAAGAGGCATTGCACTGCACGAACAACAGGTGTCAGGCTCGCCCCCTCCTTCTATGCACCCCATCTGCTTTTTATAACCCCCCCCCCCCCCCCACACACACACACCCGTCGTTCTATGCGTACTGGTCCACATGTACTTTACACACATGCAGAGAGAAAAAGAGAGAAAGAGGGTATCTCGCTTCATTTAATCCTCCTCTTCCTTCAGAATCCTACACTGACAAGTCTTTCGGGAGACGCGGTGTCCGTATTCTGTGCGTGTGATGCGTGGTACACACGGACATTCGGCTACCATGGTTGTTCCTCTTGTGGTTGATAGTATTAGTATTACTAGTAGTAGTAGTGCCGTTGTTGCAGCTTCGCATCTGCACTACGGCTATGCGCAGCCGTGCCAAGGTGGCAAGCAAGCCCTCATATGTGAGAGCAGAGCAGTGTACACCACTGACCTTGACATGATCAATTAGTCTATTCACCTCCATGCATAACTCACGCACATCGACCCCCAAGACGTCCATGTGTAGACCCGCCTCTATCTTGTTCACCATAGTTTCCAGGCTGGTGTTCACCGAGGACAGACACTCCGATGGGGACACGCCACCAATGGAGGAAAGCCAGGAGGCGGCTCTTCTATCGGATTTCTCATGCTTGTATTCTTTTCCCATCATCTTTACCCTCAGCACATTGAGATTCTTCCAAGTGTATGTATATAATTTTTTTTTTACTATTTATACCATAGATATTCGTGAGGAGAGCAGAAGGCATAGAACGAAACTTCAACGCACCAAACACCAAACACCCGGCCAGCAGGAGGGAAAAGGTATGAAAGTGGCAGGGTGGGAAATAAACAAGAGAAACAACGAAAAAGGAAGAAAAAAAAAAAAAAGAAGACAAACAAGCGGGTTGCGCGGACCGTAGTATAATTCCTATGAGTTCTGCAGATATTGCGAAAGCCATCGGAAGGCATCACCGTATCCGACCTTGCGGACAACGCTGCACATAAATATTTCGAGTGGCCGCACGGCAGGGTCTGTCACCTTGTTTTGCTTCCCTGTAGAAAGACCCGTAAGTCCCATGACGGAGATCAAATGCTCTTCTGAGACTGCACGCGGCATATCAATTTTATTTCCAAGAATGATAAACGGCGTCTTGGCGAGCTCCTCCGTTTGTAGAAGCATGTCAAGCTCTTGCCTTGCCTCCTGAAAGCGCTCTGGATTGGCGGCGTCGATGATAAACACAACTCCATCAACCTTTGTGAAGTAATCCCTCCAAAGGCGACGAGCCTCCAGGTGGCCGCCCATGTCAATCGTCTTCAGTTTAATTCCACCGAGCGCCAGCTCCTCCACATTCGGATGAAACGTGGGCCTGTGAACGTGGACCTGATCGGTGGCAAGCTTTCCCAACAAGGTCGTTTTTCCGGCGTTGTCGAGGCCCAGAAACAAAATCTTCCCCGTCTTGTTGCTGAGCCCAAGGTAGGACATCATGTCCCAAAACCACGAGAACCAACCCATCCTTCTAGGAGATTGCTGCACCAGCTGCGTGCAAAGTGTAATAGGAGCAAAGACACCTTTGGGGCGGGGGTGGGGGTGAAAGAGTGCAGAGGCAGAAGAGAAAAAGAGAAAAAGAGAAAAGGGAGAGCGGTATCTGAAGTGACGGGGGCAGACGCACACATGCACGCACAGGGAGAACAACAACAACAACAAGAAGGAATGAGGAAATGTGTACAGTTCATGCAAAAATGGTGCGCCGATTGAGCAGAAACAAAGACATCATAACGTCTTCCTGTCAAGCAGACAAGACTTTACACACATACATATATATATATATATATATATATATATATGAGGGAATGAATTGTCTCTCCCCCACCCCCGCTGGCCAATCATTTTTTCAACTTCGACCTGCCCTTTGGCCGTGGCCTGTGTGCATTGCACCATGGGCGATCATGTTCAGCGTCCCACTGTCTGGAGTAGACTAACATTTTGTGCTCCGAGTTCATCACAGTTTTCATATTTGCGAAAAACTTCATCGGTATTCCCTCGCAGCAGGTATGAAAGTGATCTTTTTGACTGAGTGGAACGAAAAGTGTCCGCTTACACGAGCGGCAGCGCTTTAGGAGCACGTGCTTCGACTTCAAGAGACGTGTAGGATCATCTGGATTCCTGCGCCTATATTCGCCCTTAAAATAGGAAGGATCTACCATTTGTGGGCGGCCATTCAGATTGAGCCCCGCAGGTCTACTTTTCCATGGGTTGAAGGACGTGATTCGTGGCCGATGAAAGACACTAAACGCCTTGAACATCAAAAAAAAAAAAAAAAAAAAACTGAAGCAGATGATGTAGGCACACACACACACATACAAGAGAAAAACAGACGCGTAGAACGATGTTAGAGTGAAGCCAAGCAAGAAGAAATCTGTACAGCAAGAGGGAGGGAGGGGGGGAAGAAGTCTAGTGAAAAGTTGCATGTGACACCCTCAAGACCCCCTTGAGAAGGAAGAGGAATGACAGTAGCAACAGCGGCCAATACTAAGGCACAGGTTCCTTTGTTACACACACACACACACACACACACACACACACCGGTATAGAGACCGTCGGGTGCAAAAAATCTAGTCTAGGATATCAACAAGCAAACAACAACAACAAAAATGGAATTTGAGAACACTGGTGCTCACTTGTGACTCGTCACCCGCCGAGTGGTAAAGCAGATGCTTTACCACTCGGTTCGCGAGCGTTTTTCTCGATGGGCTTCCTCCTGATGGCAGGTGTTATTGACGTCCTGGTCCCGCAGCACCAGTTTGTTCTTCGCTTCCTCAAACTTTTGGATCGTTGCCTGGTCCACAACAGACACCCGTGTACCCGACCTCATTGTCAACTCATCCAGCATGGACTTCAGTTTATCAAAACTTTGCACCCAATAGTTCACTTCTTCATTGGCGCGATGAATTGCCTTCATTGCCCACTCCTTTTCGGTGGCTCGGCACCTCTCTGCTTCCTCTCGCTTCGCTTTGACTTTTTCTAAAGCCCGCTTGTACTCACCCTTCCGCTCAACCACGTAGTCTAAATTCTGCTGAAGCCTCTGCATCTTCTCCTCCAGTTTTTTGACATTAGACTTCTCAGCATTCACAGAATAAATAAGTTCCTCCATCTTTTCATCACTTTCCCTCGTGAGGGTGGAGTGCTGCTCCGACAAAAGCTTCATCTTCTGCAGTAAACTATCGTTCGCCTTTATTGCCGTGTCTCGTTGGCAGTTTATTGTGTTTATCTTCATCAGAAAGTCCTCAATCTGGAGGGCTACCTCCTTTTCCCGCTCTCTGAATCGAAAAGTCACATCATCAAGGCGCAGTTCGAGACTGACACACCGCGCTTCAGCATCTCCCCGAGATTTTTCCATGGCATTTAGCACCTCGCCCACCCCCTCTGTATCATTAACATGAAACCTCCTTAGTTCTGCAACCACAATATCTGTCTTCTCTGATATCCATGCTATGTAACATTCACAATGATGCATCATTGACCACAACCCATTGGCGAACCATTCCGCAGCAGACCGTGACTCTTGGAGATGTTTCTGAAGGGCATTTGACATGTATGAAAGGAGATTTTCTGCTCCCAAAAGCCTCTCGGAGAGAAAATTCTCCTTCTTCTGAAGGTTATGAAAGAGTTCTTCTTGAACCTCAACTTCCTTCCTCAACGCAGAAAAATCCCTTTCATGCTTTCTTGTTTCCATTTTAAGTGTCTCGATTTCAGCATTTTTTGCTTCAATCTCTCGAACTCGTTTCTCATCCCGTTCACTCATGACCTGGCGCTCACCCATCAGTTCCATCTGCAGTGCAGAGAGGTTCTGCACAGCAGCATTCTTTTCTGTATCCATCACAGCAACGGCCGCTTTTAAATGATTGAAGTCTTCAAGGCATTGGATCCAGGCAGAATGAAGCTCGGTATTACATATAAACAACATACACAGCAATTCCTCTGAACACTCTTGGACTAACTCAACCCTGCACACACTCTCTGTGGAAGCCAGTTGATCAAGACAGAGCCCGTCTCTCTCCCGCTGCAACTGGCCCAGCATCATGCGAATCTGTGTTGACGATTCCGAGTCATGCAGAACTCTTTCATACAGCTCCTCATTTCTCACGTTAGCATCACCCAACTGCTTTGTTATGTCGTTGATAACCTGCTGTCGCGCACCCACCTCAGACTCGAGGTTTCTAATATCGGCAAGGAGGGACTCGATTTTCTCCTCAAACTCCGACTTCATGATCACTACTGTCTCATCCCGTGCTTCACGAGACATCTTAATTCGTTGTAGTTCAGCCTCAAGCAGTGTCTTTTCCTCTTGAAGACCCTTCATCGTCGACTCTGCCTGCTCAAACATATTGCGAGAGGCTTGCAGTTGATTCTCTAGTGAAGTCACCAAGTAGCTACTATCGGTACGCTCTCGCTCCAGTCTTTTCACATCAGCTGTTAACTGGCTGATAATCAACTCCTGCTTCCGCACCTCAGCGTTCCTTTCCTTCAATTGTTCTACCGACGTCAGTAGTTTGGAGCGCACCTCATTCATAATCTCCTGTTGCTTGGACAGGTTCTGCGTAGAATGTTCAACATCTCGACGCATTGCCTCTAGCTCTAGCTGAAGCAGTTTGTTCTGCCTTTCGGATTCAGAAAGATCACATGACATCTTCTCTACCCGTCCTTTTTCTTCCATGCTAATCATTCTTGTTGCCTCAATACGTTCATTGAGAGTCGAAATGGTGCCTTGGAGCTTCTCAACGGTGTCAGATTGTTTTGCCACATGCGCCTCCAACGACTTTATCTCATCATCCTTCGAATGACAAATCTCCTGCCACTTGATACCGGCTTCATCTAGTTTGAATACTGTTTCATCACGTGAATAAATGTCGTTCTGTAATGCCTCAATGCGCGAATGCAGGGAAGCTATCTTCTTCTCCGCCAGTTCGGCGGCAGCTTCTAGCCTCGAGGAGCGTTCTCTTTCTCGGTGCAACTGATTAAGCACATCCTCTCGGCTGATCATCAACTCATCGTGTTCAGCTTTCACTTTTGTGAGGGCATCCCGTACCCCATCGAGCTCTCGTTGAAGAAGTTCATTTTCTGCAATCCACTGTTTTTCGGCTTCGCACCACTTGGCAATTGAGGCATGCGCATCGCGTCGAATTTGCTCTCGCTCGGATTCGGCTACCGCCACCCGTTTTTGTTCGGCACCCAAGGCTGCATGTTTCTCCAGAAGCTCCTTTTGCAGAGCATGACACCTTTCTTCCAATCTGGCCTTTTTTTTCTCATCATCAGTGAGTGTGATCTTTTCACGTCGAAGCTCCGCTTTGTCCTGCTCCAGCTTGGCAATATGAGACTGTTGTGACTTGATCTTATCTTCAAGTTCGCGTGCATATGTCTTCTCCCGCTGTAACTGGAACTCGATGTGCTTTTGACTTGCTTTCGTGCATTGGCGGCTGTCCCCTTTGGTAGGTGAGTCCATCACTCGAAGAGCAGCCAACTGACGAGGCAAGGAAAGAAGAGTGAAGGGCACACTAGTGGGGAAAAGGAGAAACAAAAAGGAAAAAAAGGGGGAAGACATGAAAGACTCTTTTCAGAGGCCTGAAACGCCGTCAGCACCAAGAAGACACTCAACGGAGTTTTGAAAGAGAACCCCAATTTAACAGCGCCCCTTCATTACCAGTTAAAAGTACACCTGTAGTTTTTTTTTTTATCTGTTGAGGAAGTGTGTTAATCTCCATGAGAGCGCTGTTTTCGAGTCGTACACAGCGTATCCCGTCCCTTCCTCCTCACAGAATTACGATAAAAGTTCAGGAACAACATAAGAAGGCTTGTATGGTATGCAATCTGAAGAAGGGACCACTCCGTCGTAAACTGATGGTCGAGAAAGGGGGCCAAAAGAGCCTGCACAATGCACAAAAAAAATTGAAACATTTGGACTTTGGTTAGAAGATGTTTCAGGGGATTCCTGAAGCCGAAGGACGTCCAAAGATAATGGGAGTACATGAGAAAGTGCACCGCTGAATTGATCCAAGCACCAAAGAATGCCGTGCCATTGCCAAGTCCGTTTCCCAAAAGCAGGCCCCATATAAGCCCAATTGTGCTGTGATGATAAAGATGAAGGAAGGTCAATTGATCATCCTTCTTTCTGCATATCATGAACACAGTGTCCAACATATCGAGATATTTACTGCAGTAGTGAACGAACACCCAGAATTCAACGCGGGCGGAAAAGCGGCCGTTGAGATTAAACAGCCCATTCTTTAGACCCGGTGCAAGGTATGTCGCCATCAAAGCAGAAAGAAAAACTTGCACCACGTTATATGCAACCATAGGTTTCTCCATTCCGACGGCCTTCCGAGTGCGCATCCACCACCTCAACCAAAACACAAGAGTGAGGTAGCCGAGGTGGGCACCGATGAGCAAATGCCGTGATACAAACGGAGCCAGTTCAGGGTGGAAGCAAAGTGATCCCTTTGCACGGCACTCTGCACCATCAAGAAACACTTCCATGACTTCAATACCTGGCAAAAAAAAAAAAAGAACTCAAATAGTATCCACCTCCCTTTACTTCAAAAAGGAAAACAAAAGAGGGAGGAGGGAGGAGGGAAAACCCTGCGTAAAGTACTTAGATTCTCCATTTGCCACAATCTACGAACAGTCCAATACGCGATGAGTCTTTGCAAGACTTCTCACTCTATTAATTATGTACTGACGAAAAAGAAGCGCTCAATGCGTCTTTGGGCCGCCTCCCGCACGAGGCAGAAGGGGAGTAGGTTGGGCGGGGTTTTCGAAAAAAAAAAAATATTACATCTGAGGAGTACACACTTGTCCATAATAAATGGACAAATCGGAGAGAAAGTGATGATAGAAAGTAGAATATCTGTCGGGTGATGTCATTCCTGTTGCACGCTTTCAGAAATTGAACAAATGCATAAGAGAAGCCCCATGCACAATCCCCAAAACCCACACCCTTCACCACTGGAAGCGGAGAGCAGTTTGGCTCTGGCGTGAAAGGAGGCGAGACAGATGGACCTTTGAAAAACCATCCCGTCGCAGCAGAGTGCTTCCATCCCATTTGAAACTCCAAAACGCCAATTCCGCGGCTGAAGAGCTTCCACGGCCCACGGTTGTCGGCTGTCAGCGCCGCGGCCTCCGCAATATGAAGAGGCGTCCAAATTCTGATTCGAGGGGTTCTGCTGGCGCAAGTTTCGCCCGCAAAGGCGGGCGTTCGCTCTGTTGAGAGCGTGGCGCTGCTGCTCCTCTGTGCCGGACGAAAGGCGGTCATGCGGGAGAGCCTTCCAGCCGACCGTCGTGGGCCGCGCGTGGCGGCATTCACGTGCTGAAGTTCGTCCAGCGTCTTCATGGCGAAGCTTTGAATATCGCTTTGTGTCGTTTCATTTTGGGCGGCGCCAGGATCGGGCAAGGCGAGTGGCAAAGCCCGCCAAGAGGGCCAAACTGGGCGCGGGGAAACTGGCGCCCACGCTCTCCAACGGAAGCCCCCGCAACAGAGCAGCCCCGGGAGCCTGAAGGAGAGGCATCGCCGCCGACTCCAAAAGACAGGGGCGACGGCTGACGCTCTCGGCCCCATTGGCATCTGCGGTTCGCGCCGAGCCTGTCGCTCAGCAGCGTGATGTGCGGCGCGTGTTCCTGGTCGGCTGCGTGCCGCTGGTGCTCTCGAACGCCCTGTGAACTGCCACTTGCGCCCGCCGCACTGGAGCCTCAACATGTCGCCGCCGTGTGTTTCGCGTGGCCGAGGTGCGCATGCGTGAGCTGCGAAGGTTGATGGCGGTGAGGCGGCCTGGGTGCCGGGACGGGAGTGATGCCGTTGGGCCTGAGATGCGGCAGCGGATGCGAACGGCGGCGGAAGCCATCGTGTGTAGATGCCGGTGGTTTGTGGCAGCTGCAGCCCAGTGGCGGTGTAGCGGTCGTCCCTCATGTGGCGAGAAAGCGATCGCGCGGAAGCCGAATGTGCAGCTGCAGAGGGGCGCATGAACCGGAATTGTGAAACCAAAAGCAAAGACTGCGTTTTTTTTTTCGCCAACCCCTCCCGCTGCTGCCGCTGCGAAGAGTTTCCCGCTGTGCGGCCATCGTCTGCCATTTTTGCGCCTCTCTCTGTTGTGCAGCGCTGCTCTGCGTGCGACGCCGTCGTCTCAAACAAACCGGCGGTGGTCGCTGCAGCCGGCGCTCACGGGAAGCACCCGAGTCGCCGCTCTGCGTGTTGTGCCTGCGGTGGCGCGGAGTCGGTGCGCACAGAGTGCCGTTGCGGCAGCTGCCGTCTCGTGCGTTGTCTTGTGCGGCACATCGTGCTGCCAACTACTTGTCGCCACCGGATGGAGGAATACATGCGCTTGTGTGTGTCACTGCACGAGCGCCGTGTTATCACCGCTGTTTATCTGCTGGGATGCGCGCACACCTCTCGCTGTCCTTCTCTTCTCTTCTTCTCTGCCTGCTCCAGACTGCTATTCACACACACACACACACACACACACACAGTAGCTCACTGCGTTTCGCGAAGGGGAGCCATGAGTACCGGCGTGGACGATGGAATCGGTGCAGCCACCACGCGCCGCTATCTGGAAACGCATCCCGACGCACCGTCCGCAGGCGCCGAGATGCAGACTGCACGGCCGATCTCAACGGAAGACACTAAACCACTGATGAGACTGCTGCGGCGATGCGAGCTGAAGATGTTGAATGAATCGGAATTCATCGTCGACGGTGAAGCGAACACATCGGCATCGCTGACGTGCCCAACATTCACGAGATCACCATCACTCCGAAGGAACTTCAGCGTGACGACACGAAACTTCTCCGCCTCTGCACGTCACTCACTGCGCTGCGCATTGAGAATTGCACCGGGTGCTGCAACCTGCTGCCGCTGGCGGACGTGAAGTCGCTGCAGGAGCTGCGTGTTGAAGTTTGGAACGAGTTGATGGGCATCGCCTCGCTGCAGCAGCTTCCCGCACTGAAGAAACTAGCGATAAAGAATTATTCTGTCACAAACGACGATATGCACGCCATTGCGCACATTGACACGCTGGAGGAGGTGTATCTTTCATGGTGCAAGCGATTAACACACGTTGGTGCACTTGGCAGGCTGCCGCTGCTGCGAGAGCTGAAAATGAGTTACACACCAGTCACTGACGAAGGCATCCGCGGCCTGCGTGAGAGTCGCTCCCTCGTGAAGATTAATATCTCCTCCTGCAATCAACTGACGGATGTTTCACCACTTGGCTGCATTGATACGCTGGAGGAGGTGGAACTTAAAGGCTGCGGGCAATTAATATACGTTAGTGCATTTGGCAGGCTGCCGGCACTGCGTGTTCTGAATTTGAGCCGCACACCCGTCACTGACGAAAGCATCCGCGGCCTGCTTGAGTGTCGCTCCCTCGTGAAGATTGATCTCTCCTACTGCGACCAACTGACGGATGTGTCACCACTTGGCTGCATTGATACGCTGGAGGAGGTGGAACTTGAAGGATGTGAGCGATTAACACACGTTGGTGCACTTGGCAGGCTGCCGCTGCTGCGTGTTCTGGATTTGTATGGCACACTCGTCACTCACGAAGAGATGAGTGTTTTGTATTCGAGTGGCACTCGTGCAAATATTACAAAGTAATGAACATATGTACATTTTGTGTCCGTCGTAAGTGTTTTCGGGGTTTGAAGTGTGTTTACATGTGCTGTTAAATGTGTTTATGTGTGTGTTTCTGAAGTGGTTGTTTGTTTTGCTGCTACACGCGGACGCAGTTAGTTTTGCGTGTCGTCTGTTTTAACATTGCGTCATTTGGAAGCACGAGGCGTGGGAGTTTTGCCCTCAGTGGCAATAAGTTGCTTGGGCCGCGGTGGTGTGCCGCACGCTCGATGCACGTGGTTGCACGTTTGCAGCGGCGTATGAATTCGACGGGGACGCTGAAGGAGGTATTGAATGGCGCGATGCAGAAGGCGCAGCGAGTGCGTTGCGCAAGATGCCATTGAAAGTTTTACTTCTTTTTTTCTGTTTTTCTTCTCCCGCGTTTAGACACACCACGTGCCGGAGCAGCAAATGCTGACTCCACAGACACAAGCAATCGTCGACCATGCAGGAACGGCCAAGAAACGCGGCCCTGTGGCTTCACACACGCCGTGTTTAGACGAGCGCGACGGCGCGATGGACGCCGAGTGTCGCTTTGGAAGCAGCGACCGCCCGACTGGGTGTGACGCGTTGCCGCCAGCGTGTCAATCGGGGTTTTGGTCGCAACATGTGGGGCGGTTGCCTCTGCTTTTCCTGCCCGGCCAGACGGTGTCGCAGCAGGGGCGCAGCGCCGCGTGCGTGCGAAGGACTCTTGGGCAGTGAGTGTGCAGCTTGGGAACACGAGAAGCCCTCGTGTTGGAAGGAGCGCGTGTGTCCGTGACTCGTTGCGCTGTTTTGGACTGTCTGTTCCTTTGTTTGTGTGGTTGCGCTGTTCTTGGTGTCGTCGTTTTGCTGCTGTTTGGTTCTGGGTTTGGCGTTTGTGGAAAGTGAAGGTTTATAGGGTTTATAGGGTTTATAGGGTTTATAGGGTT
>JASANX010000987.1:46693-71987 GCA_030849745.1 Trypanosoma scelopori | reverse complement strand
TGTCTGCTCTACGATGGCGTGTGGCTGATGCGCAGAGGAGCCATCGATGCAAATTGTAAAAGCACGAGGAAGGAAAAAGAAGAGTGGTGTTTATTTTATCCCTGTCCCCCTCTGCGATAGGTGGGATTACTGTAATGCTGAACAATGAACGGTTTACCTTCCGTGTACATTTCAACTAATGTACCACACATGCACTCTATACACAACATCTTGCTTTTATCTCGCGTTTTTTCTTTTTTCTTTTTTTTTTTTGCAGTGCTGATAGGATTTTTAAAGACGCACGCAGAAAAAAAGCAGATGGCTGATCGTTACCCAGTTGCCTCTCGGAGGGAAGAGATTAGCCCTCTCGAAAAAGAAATTCAAGATGTTAAACGTTCTCCACTGCGGCTTAAATGCGACCTTATTACTTCTAATTACCGTGAAGAAAGTGCTGCAGAATGCGTTGGCTACACTCGCTACCCCGACATTGTTGACGGCATGGGGACTCTAGTACCCAATATCGACGAACCATTCACGTACGATAATGCATTCAGGAGAGTAGCATCAGTTCTAGATACGGAAATTGAATCTCTTCAACAACGTGTACGACATGCAAGAGACAGAGAACATATAGCATTCAAATGCTTCGAAGAAACACTTCTCCATCATTTTGCAACACTTCAACAATAATTGCTGCTTCCTCCCCTCACTACTTTGCATGCTGCCTATACTACCCTATCTAATGAATGTGACTTTAACCTTTTTTATATAAGAAGCAAATTTCTCGCAACCATGCACAACTATAAATCCTTTTTACATCTTTCCACTGCTCGTCTTCAGCAAGAAACAAAAGGAAATAACATACCTTCTTGGATAGCTAGGCTTACACTACTAAAGAATCCACAGCTACCTCTATTTTTCACAATAATTAGCACAACCAAGAGCGCGTTTGGTGCACAGGAGGCCGCGGGTGCGAAGGGGATGAAGGGTGATTCGTGTGCCAGAGGAAGCGATGGTGCCGACGCAATTATTGGCCTCGGCGAATCAACACTGAGCAGCGTTGGTGTGACGACGTGGAGGTGCTGCTGTTGCGGCAAGGTGAAGGACCTTTCTGGAAACCACTTGAAAGGGAAGTTGGAGGTGCGCTCTGATTGCTGGCCCTGTGGGAAGAAAACTACATTTAAATTACAAGTGGGTCGGCCAGTGGAGAGTAAAGAGCCTCCTGTTCTAACAGACAAGAAACAGGCTATATCGGCGTCTGTCGGTGAGGATGCCGTAGAGTCTTGCACCACTTTCGTGGATCCCCGCGTTCCCACAGATGACAACGACAACCGATGTTTTCTTTCTGCTGGGTCGACGAATGAGTGCAAAGAGGCGGTTGATGCTTCGTCTTGCTGGAGGTGTGGCGTGTGCGGGACGCTAAGGCACCTACCTGGCAATCTCCACCAGGTGCAACGGGAGATTGCATTGGACTGCCATGTGTGTGGGTGCAAGTCTGTCTTTCAATGGGTTGATGAGCATGTAGCCAACCCTTCACATCCGTCCGCTGATGCGAAGAAAGGTGTGCTACCGCCAACTACGTTGGGTGTGCCGCGTATTGAACACATCCAGCAAAGCACATCTGCGACTGCAGGTGCGAAGGCGCCGTCCGGATCGCTGTTTAAGAGCGCGTTTGGTGCACAGGAGGGCGCGGGTGCGAAGGCGCCGTCCGGATCGCTGTTTAAGAGCGCGTTTGGTGCACAGGAGGCCGCGGGTGCGAAGTTGTTTGGGATGCCTGATGTGAAGAAAGGGGTTTTGGGGGAGTTCGGTACAGGGGGCAATAGAGAGGATCGTTGTGCTGTTGCCAGCTGCTTTGTTGATGCAGCACATGACGCGCATATTGTTGTTTCAGATTTATCCCGTTGTGAAGAGGCTGTCGTTGATGTGGCGACTGATGAGGGTGTGATATCTCGTTTCTTCAGGCCTCCTGTGATTCCCACTGAGGATGAGGTTCGCGATGAGGAGGCAGCAAGATGCTCTCCGTTTTGTGCTGGGGGTGCGGATGGACACGTGTTGAGGAGGAATTGCGATTTGTCAGATTTTTCGATGAGAACTGAGGGTGCGTATGATGGCTTTGAAAGTGTTGCTGAAACGCGGTGGGGCGGTGGGGGAGAGAAACATTTTTATAATCGAAGTGAGATGCCCAGCATTGTTGTTCAAATTGAAAAAACTCTTGGGGAATTTCGTAGGGAGATAGTATCAGATTTAAGGAAAGAGTTTGCGGCAATACATGCCGCTCTAAAGAAGAGCGAGGTGGATGTTCAAATGTCTCAGGCACGCGGAGGCCACAGTGTAGTTGGTGATGTGGACGCCGAAAGTGACACGGGAATTCCTCAAACCGTCAGAGCCCATCTGGCAAATGCCTTTTGTAAGTATTATTAATGTTGAAGCTGTGATCGGATGATGCATTGATCTATGAATGCCTTGTGCAACGGTGATTCTTGTGGTTGACTCTATGGTGAAACAGTGCGCATGCTGTACTATTTTGCTCTTTCTTCAGTTTTTTTTTTCGTTACTATTTGATGACGTCACGTCCTACACGACTTGACGCCCTCTGTGAAGAGGTGCATAGTGATTTTACATCCTACACTGGAGCAGGTGTTCAGCTACTTTGTCAACAGATCCGCCAGTTACGCATTAATGTACATCGCCTCTCTACAGAGCAAATACCATCACTCGGGGCACATATATCAGCACTCAAGGAGTCTCATCTAGATATGTCGCCAAATATCTGCACTCTAGCATTCCCCGACGATGCTGTACTCTCTCCTGCAGGTTTGGTCGTCGGCACCGAATCACTATTCTCACACTGTAGAAAAATGACGTCTGACATTGCTCGCGGAGCGCATCGCATAGCATCGAAGGATTCACCACCAATGAGTTTGTATGCCATTGGTTACACTCCACATTATTCCAGAAAGCAACTACCAAGCTACAAAATAGAGGAACCAAACAACGAGGAAAGGAATCAACAAGTGCAGATTATCCACGACTCAATGAAACCTAACCAAGCATCAAGGATACCAAACGACAAGCCGTCGCCCTTTGGGCAGTCTACACTTGGTGCGGCAAATATGACCGCTGGACAAGCTGCAGCAGGAGACAAGCCGTCGCCCTTTGGGCAGTCTACACTTGGTGCGGCAAATATGACTGCTGGACAAGCTGCAGCAGGAGACAAGCCGTCGCCCTTTGGGCAGTCTACATTTGGTGCGGCAAATATGACCGCTGGACAGAACGCACAGTGTTTTAATTCTCTGGTATCTGTGCAAGTTCCCAGCGGTCTCTTCTCGTCTGGGGGCTGTTCTGGGAGTGTTGCCGGTGTTGTTAGCGCATTTGGTCAATTTGCCGCGAACCATCCTGCAGGCATAACCGGCGCTTCGGGAAATGCTTTTGGGGTTTCAAGTGCTTTTGGAGCGCAGCGAAGTGGTGCCTTTGGTGGTGTCTCTTCTCCTGCTGTGCAAATGAACGCTAATACGGCGTTTAAGCCGTCTTCCTTTTCATCAATAGCAGGCAATTATAAGACTGGGTCCAACTTTAAAAGTGTTTTTTGACTGCATGAATTTTTTTTTTGTTTGTTAATGGACGGATGTGCTTGTGTAGATGTGAGCAAATACTCGGACTTGCTATTTTGCATTGGTGTTTTCTACTTTGATGAGATTGCTTTGAATATATATATATATATTTTTCTGTATTTTTATCTTGTTGACAGTGTGTGGTAGGGGAGAGCATGGAGGGCTCCGACAGTGAGCTGGAGCTAAGGGACCTTGCCCCTCAGGAGTTGCCAAGTTTGATGGAGTTGCTGAAGCATTTAACCGAAGCTCCTGATTTAAGTTTACCGACGCTTCGGAGCATTGCTGCTAGCCGAGTGCGGGCTGGTATGTTAACGAGAGTCGTTTGCCATAGGCCTACTGGGAAGGTTGTGGGGAGCGCATCGTTGATTGTTGAGCCGAAGTTTTCTCGAGGAGGCAGACCCGTTGGACATGTTGAGGATGTGATTGTGGATCCCGCATACCGAGGGAAAAAACTTGGTCAGGCGTTGGTCAGGGATTTGTGCGAGATTGCTCGTTCACGGGGCTGCTACAAAGTTATTCTGGATGCCGCAGACGATGCGATTGGGTTTTATGAAAAGTTGGGGTTTCACGCGCGTGAACGACAAATGAGGCTTGACTTGTAGACGCAGCGCTTCGTCATTTGTCCCCCACCCTTCTACTTTTTTTTTTTCTCTTTGTTGCTGCTGCTGTTATTTTTGTTCCGGGTTGTACACGCAAACAAAATCTCTTTGGTGCGCACAATGTTCTTTCGCTTCGTTGCTGAGCGTTTTCTCTTCTATTCTTCTGTTCGTCTTCTTCTTCTTCTTCACTCAGACCACTGGAGAGATGCGGCGGCACGACAGTCTTGTGGACGGCAAGTATCGCGTTGTGAAGCTGCTTGGAAGCGGCTCCTTTGGTGATGCACTTCTTGTGGAGTGCATCGAAAATGGCGCGCAGTACGTTCTGAAGCGCTCTAAAACCGTCATTGGCAACGAACGTGTCTTGGCCGAGTCTAAAAATATGCTCTTGACAACGAGTGACCACGTCGTTCGTTGCTTTCGTTCGTGGATTGAACCGGATGACAACCGATGTTATATGTTGCTGGAGTACTGCGACGGCGGTGATCTGGAGGAGTACCTCCGCCTCTCTTTTCCGCTGCCAGAGTCTCAACTCATTTCTATCTTTGCGCAGCTGCTGCTTGGACTAGACCACGTTCACCTAAAACACCTCATCCATCGAGACATCAAGCTGCAAAATCTAATGCTTCAACGTGCTGCAGGTGTTGTAAAGATTGGTGACTTTGGTCTTAGCAAGGCACTTCAGTTTACGGACGAAGTTTCTGTCACACGCTTGGGCACCCCACTGTACTTCTCGCCGGAGGTGATAACTGGTCTGGAGTACACGAGGAAAACTGACATATGGAGCATGGGAGTGGCATTTTATCGGTTGATGACGAACGAGGTGCCGTTTCCGGCGACCAGCATAGAGGAAGTCTACGGGAATTTTATGAAGAAGCGTGCGGTACACCCTTGTCGGATAAGGCAGGGATACTCGGAATCCCTCGGCGATTTGGTGATGATGATGTTGACTAAAAGCCGGACCAAGCGCCCCAACGCCAGGGAGCTGCTTGCACTCCCTCTCTTCACCTCAGTGCTCTCGGAGTGGCCGTGGCGGTCTCCGCGTCTTCGGGGAAGCACTTGTCTTTTTGTGTGTCGGCCCAAAGTCAGTGTGAATGTGCGTGAACGGCCCTCATTGAAGGCCAAGCGAATTGGGGAATTGATGTATGGTGATCACGTCTTTGTGGGAATTGATCGGTTTGATCACGATGGATTGACGTGGTACCGTGTTCTACATCCGCTGCATGGCTATTGCATCACGGCAACGGCACACGGTCAACACCTGTTTCAAGGAGTCAGTGACCCCGCGCGGTCTTCTCCCATCACGTCACCAAGGTGACATTCCAATTTCGCTGCTCGCATGAGTGCACGTGGGATCTGGAAGTTTTTATTTCCTCACGAATTTTCCTTTTGTTTTGTTTTTTCCTCACAACGTGTATGAAGGAGCCGATGCACACCTTGTTGGTGTTGGTGTTGCTGTTCTTCTGCGTTTTCTTCTTGTGTTGCAGTGGACGTCTCCCACCCACCCACCCACCCACCCCTTTTTTTTTTTGTTTTTCAGTTTGATGGTTTGTGGCTGTGTGCTAGTGTATATGTATTTATTTACTTATTTATCGCAGGAGGCTGGTCCGGGCTGAAGTTATAATTGTGCTTCATTTCTTTGCTTGACGGATACGTCTCTCTTTCTCTGTCTGTCTGCGTGCACATGCGCTTGTTGCTTCGCACCTGCCTGCACTTTGGCGAGGGAAAGAAAGACAGAACGGCGATGCATCGGTGTTCCCTCCGCCCCCCCCACCCTTTTTTTTTTTTGCTTCTCTTCTCCGTTGAAACATTGCTCAATTAGAAATGCATCGGCAGCGTTTTGCTCCTATTCTGGTTGGCACCTTGACGAGGAGTCTGTCGTGGTCCGGCCCAGAGGTGAGCCTTCCGCGAGGGCTGCTCCACACTCTTCAGGAGGAACTGACGGAGGAGGAGGGTCGAGGCAGATGTGGATTCGCTGAAAAGACGAGCCGGCATTGCATCGGCTACGGAGAAATGGATCACCTTGAAAGCCCTGAGGCTGATACCGCACACATTCAAAGGGTTGAATCGATGATGGAGGATCTGTTCAGCAAGATTCCTTTGCCAGCGAACCCCATGCAAGTCGCATTGGCCCCCACGGAGGAAGAATTAAGGCATAAGGAGGGGTGTGAGGTGCTGAAGGAGGTTGTGCGTGAGCAGTACCGCCGCCAACAGGCGTATAAAGCGGCAGAAGAGACGAGAATAGCTGCATCCATGCGACGGTATGAGTCTGCAAGTGCAGAGCACCTGGACACTGGTGATCTTGGCAAAAAAATGGATTCGGGGGATGCAGAGGAGCTTCGTTCGCGCATCGACAACCTGAAAAGTGAGGTGGCAGCACTTGAGCAACTGCTGAAGTCTCGCAGTGGATAGTAGTGGTGTTTCTTTTTTGTTGGTGTTGCTGGTGCTGGTGGTGGTGGTGGTGGCGGCGGTGTGTGTGTATGTATGTGTGCATCAACTCTGGTATCATATTCTACGCGAGTCTCTTCTGGGTGGCAACTCTCTTCGTTTTCGTCTTCCTCCTCACCCGCTCCACCCAACCACCCCTTTCCCTCAGGAAGAATGCTCCATAGAGTTTTTGTGAGTGGGGCGGATTTGAGGGGCTGTGGCACTGTGGTGTCTAACACTCTCATTCAGCGCAGGTATTGGGCGAAACCAAAGAAGCGCCCAAAGGTGGGGCAGGGATTTCATGAGAAGGCACAAAAGTGGCGTGAAGAGTACCTCCTTGACAGGCACCGTGTGCTGGCGGATAGTCTCCGCGCCTACGTGGAGTTCAGTGCCTCAAGGCGTACAGAGCCGTGGGACACACGCTTTAAACCGTTTGATCGCGTGGAGAAGGATGGTGTTTACGTGCTGATTCGGCACCTGATGGAGGACAAGTTTCAGTTGTGCAACTACCATCATCGTCCCGTCAAGCGGCTGTTTTGCAACGTTGGGCTTATGGGTCCGCAGGTCACAACGAGAGCACGCTGGAAACCACACCGATACGCGATGAATCCGGCAAATACTAAAATGGCGGAGAGAATTTTTCAGAAGGACAAGACGGTGTTCACGCGCGGGCATAGTGATTAGCAGGATTTTCGTCTCATGTTGCAAAGAAAACTGGCAGTTGCTGCAGAGGAGTGCGCCTACGCTGTGTGCTGCCTTATGCGCGGCAACTTTTCCACCTTGCCTCGTGTGTCTCTTTTTCTAGTCTGCTTTACACTGAAATGAAAGGGCCGTTGAGGAAGAAGCCAAGAAGGGAAGACGAGAAGACATCAAGAGGGCCCCATAGCGATAGTCATGACAAGGATGATGGGATTCGAATGGATGGGATTGTGTCAAGCACTGCCTCCCGAGAAACACGAAAGGAGGAGGAGGTGGAGGGTGTGGAGAGCCAAGACGACGTCAAGTGCACCTTCGATGAATCCAGTGCATCTGACGCGGAGGATCGGCTTCTAGCGGAGGGTGAAAAGCTGAGTGGCGCTGCGCTGAGGGACTTTCTGCAACACAACTTTACAGACTTTGTTGAGCGCAAGCTGCCGTGCATTGCTGAGCTAGAGGAGATGGACATGTAGCGGTGTGCGTGGGTGCGCTGCCTTACGATGAAGGAGGTGGAGAAAAACAAACAAACAAACAAAAAGAAAGAAGGGATAAGTGGCTGTGGGTGTGGGGTGAGATGTGAATGTGTAGAGTGGATGGCAGGGCTGACGAAGAACACCGCGCCTCTTCTTTTTTTTTTTGTTTGGGTGCCTGCTCATCTACGCCACCGCATTGAGTTAATGTTGCCAATGATTGCTGTTGCTTCTGTTCCCTTTTGCTCGTTTTTTTTTTTTTTGTTTGTTTGCTCCTCATCATCTTAACGTGGTGATGGCGTAAACATGTTTGTTTCTTCGTCACCCGATTGGCCCAAGCACCGTTTGCACAATGTCTGACACGGGCTGCTTCTTTGCCGCCTCGGAGCAATGCGTCTCACTTCTTGCTGACGTGGAGGGTCTTGTGTACTCCACGAGGGATGAGGCGGTACTCTCCCGCATTGTGAGGGAGGCCACAAGCAGCACTCTCGTATTGGTGATTGCAGACGAGAAGGAGAGCGAAAAGGCACTCGTAAAAACGCTGTGTACACACTTCGCCGAGAAAATTGAGGCACCAAAGGAGACTTACATACAGCTTGGTATATCGTTCATGGACGACGTGACTGGTGACGTAGTGCACTACCGTTGTGATCGCCTCAGTGATATTAACGCTCTCATAGAGGAGGAACATGACCAATACCGGTGCTGCTCACTACAAGCATCTCTGGTTAAACCCACTGAAGAAACTTTTGCCTTTACCGATGTCCGTTTAACATTGATGAGTTGGGGTCTGTGGGAATCTTCTGAGGATTTGGTTCAAGAGGCTGAAAATGTTGCAACAATGCTCGGAACCAGAATTATGTCCGTGTGTGTTTTTTTTGCTTCTGGTGAAGCGTCGTTTTTACGCCGTTGTCTGAACATAGCCAGTGATTTCCGGAAGGCCTGCCCGGGCAAAGTGTTTGGGGAGTTGGAGAGGGTGAGCTCCCACTTTCGTTTGCAGGATGTGAGGTCGTGGTCAATTTTCACGAATGAATTTTACCGCTTTGCGCCGCTGGCAGAGGGGCCTTACTTGATAAACCTCAATCCGCATATGGTGGTGGGGGAGAAACTTGCGCACGCTGTGTCCCGCGGCGTCAGCTACATTGTCGCGGATGCCAGCAACGCAAGTCATGCGGATGTTGTTGTGCTTCCCGCGGCTGATGCAAAGGAGGTGGAGAGTGCTGCGAATGGGAAGCGGATGGATGTTTCTCATCGAAGCGTATACTCCCCACATTGCCATCTGACATACGACGGGGGTGTTGTGTACATCCGCCCAGAGTGCGGCATGACGTACATTAACGGGAAGCTTTTGTCGGGTGAAACGCCACTGCAGCATAACGACCGTATTGTCTTGGGCACCGAAGTGGTGTTGCGCTTCGTTGTGGTATCAGCAAGGCGATCGCCGAGAGTATCCTCTCGGATATTGGACTGGGAGTCGTGCTGCGGGGAGTTTTCCCGGGTTTCTTTGAGTGATATTCGAGAGGCAGAGTGCAACCAGCTTCGACGAGAGGCAATCCAGCTGAAGGAGGAATGTGAGGCCCTTCAGCGGCAGCTTCAACTGCGGCGCGTATCGGAGGATGGAGCGCTGTTGATCCTCAACAACCCACCCAGCGATTGCGCTATGTCGTTTGTGTGGCATTTGAACTGGATGGGGGTGGGGGACGCGATCACCATTGGTCCCAAGGGCGATGTTGCGCTTCCTTTTCTGAAGAGTGCTGGGGTGATTACCCGCACGGCGAATGGCTTTACATGCGACCGCGACTTGTTGAGCCTGCAACCATCGCACACCCATCGTTTTACGATTGATGATTATGTCTTCACCGTGTGCCTTCACCCCATTGCTTCCGCCAAGAATGCATGTGGCACCTCAAGGGAGCTGCACGCATTCACGGAGGATGACGTTCGGGAGCTTCGCAACAGCCTCTACGAGCTTCAGTGGTCTGTCGCGCTTCTCTTTGACTTTGCCTTTCCGCAGAAAAAGGCGCGCCCGTTGCAGAACTGGATTAATGACTCGTGTCAGCTGGGGCGAATTCAAATAAACAGCGATGTCATCTTGACGGAGAAGAAGTTGAAACTCAAGACGGTTTCACGGCTGGCGGAGAGCATGACGGAGGCAATCCGGATGATAAACTTCCAGTTGTCTGATGAAATCGGCAGTGGGCCCTCGACAGTGAAACGCGATGATGTTGACGCAACCAAGAGTGGTGCTGTCACAAGGGAACTGCTAGAGAAGCTCAATGGTGCGCCGGAGCTTTCTCACGCTCTCATCCGTCAAGTGCATCAGACGGTGGGGCGAGCTCTTATCAAGATGAATGCAGAGCCGGGAGAGCAAAGCCGAAATGCAGCATGCGACTTGCACCCGCCAAGTGCGAAGAAAATGGATGACCCAATGCTTGGTGACCTTAGGGGGAAACTTGAGGTGATCAAGGGCAAGTGCTGCTTTGCGTCTTCAGCGGTGGTGCGGCGGATGAAAAACGTGGTGGACACTTTTTCCACTAGCCCTAATCACAGGCAGTTGTGGAATCGTTACATTGCGGTCCTTGACTCCTTGACTAAGGTGTACTCGGACATTTCGGGCGCGCCAGCGGTGAAAAAGCAGACTATGGCTCTGGCTCTGGTGGATGTCCTCGTCGCCCTGGACTACAACATGAGGTGCGGCTACCTTTCGCCTGAAGAAGAAGGGCTCGTTGAGGATCGATTGTCGGTGTGGATGAGTATTGTAGATGTGTGCATGGAGCAGTTCAGGAGGAGGGTGCCGTACAGACGTGGAGCCTCCAGGAACCCAATCGCCGCTCTTCTACGGAAGCCCACGCCAAACCCTCGCCGTGTGTCTATCGGCAGGTCTAACGCCACGAGGAGGAGGAACTCACGCACCGGAACTCCGCGAGGCACCAACGGCAAACCGCACCAGAGCCTCAATAACAGACAACCGACGCCCATGCAGAGGGCGGAGGCCAAACATTGTGTAACATCGACTGGAAGGTCGCCTCGTGGGCTGAGAAGCCTGTCGTCCTTCGCGTGCTTCATACGGTCAATGGGCAATCCTGGTTTGGTGCGAAGCACCTCCGCCTCCCCGCACGCTGGCGAACGAAGCGGCACACATACATCATCAAGACTGACCACCACAACCATCGTTTACCAAACTGCAGGGATCGCACCCCACGGCGAACGTGCAGTACCCCCGCTACCGCCGCATCGCTCTCGTCTTCTTTCCCCTCCTCTTCCACCAAATAAATCCCCGTTGCGGCGGAGTAGGGCATCTGATGTGGGGTACCCGAAGAAGAAAAGACATCAAGGCGCATAACGCCCTTCCTGGAATGCATGCAAGCAAACGAAAAGCCAAACATGCATATGACATCTTTTTGAACATGCTGAAATGAACACCAACAGGGAATCCCTGTTGGTGGTGAACAGTTTGGGTGGACCCTCACCACTAACACTCTCTGTGAAATTTTTAATTAATCTTCTCCTTTTTTCTTGCAGACTTATACACACACACATACGTATATATATACATACATACATACATCGATGCTTGTGTGTGTGTGTGTTTTTTTTTTTCGTGCAGCGCACAAGTTCTGTTCATTCCTGTAGGGGCCCTCCGCAGGGTTCATTTCTCGCATTTGTTCTTTACGTTCTCATTGCATTTGTCTGCATTTTTTTTTTTCTTTTTTACATTCCCTCGGGGCTGAAGAAGTGGAGGAAACGACGAGGCGACGAGAAGGGAGGACTAACAGTAACAGAGGCAAAAAAAAAAAAGAAAGTCAAAGGTGGGGTTGGTGGTGGGGGAGACGATATATCAGGAACAAATTCAAGAAAATGTCCCTGTCGCTTGTAGAGAGGCCCTCCGTGGGAACCGGCAGCGGGGGCGTCTGGTTTCTTTCTGGGCACAACACGGATGTCTTGCGCGTTGCCACCGATGACAGTGATGTCTTTGCTAGCTGCGATGTTGGGGGCGTTGGCCTCCTTTGGAAGTGTAGCACCTCCTCTCCTGACGCGGAGCCGATTCACGTCAGCAGGATTATGACGGATGGTCCTGCAATTGTCGATGCGTGTTTTTTACATCATACGCGTCTCTGTACCGCTCAAGGGGATGCCACAGTTGGTGTGTGGGACGTTGAGACGGCACAGCGGGTGCAGTCGCTCCGCCGTGCTGCTTCTCGAGGGAGGTGGTGCGACTGGCCTGTTGTCAACGCTGTCACGACCTCCTCTTCGGGATCCATTGCCTACGGGGGTGATGATGGCTTTTTTGTCTTGAGCGATCCAGCTCAAAAGGAAACCGCTGCATCAATCAACTTGCGGGTGCCTATTACGTCGATTTCGGCCTCGAGCGACTCGTTCTTTCTTGGCGATGTCTTGGGGAATATCCGTTGTCTTGATGCCCGAATGCTCAGGTGCGTTTACAGCTTTAAGGCTCACTCCGACGTTGTGAGTTGCTTGGCGCTTAGCACGGGCGCCAACACGATGGTGTCGTATGGTATGGACAACATTCTGGCGCACTGGGATGTGCTGCCGTTTGCGCTGAGTAACATGGATCGCTTGCTGCATCGCGGAAACATGTGGCAAGGCGACTCTCGGAAACTCTTACGCTGCGGCTGGTCGACGAAGGACACCATTCTGGTTCCCAGAGGTGATGGTCACATTGTCTGCGTGCGCGCCTCGGGGCTTGAGGGCGGTGCAGTGACGCTCCCCGTCTACCATCGTGCGGGGCCAGCCCTCTGCGCCGCGTTCGTCAATGACAATTTGGCCGTTAGCTCCGCTGAGTCAGAGTTGATACTTCAGCCGCTGTCGTGAGCGAACATGTCACACCTGATGGTAGCAACTGTCTTTCACACGAGATGCAAGTTCCTTCAGCCACCTCCCTGTTCACCGTTTCTTCTTCTTCTTCTGCCTTTGTGTGTGTGTGTGTGTGTGTGTGTGTGTGTCTGTGTGTGTGTTTTGTTTTTTTGTTTTTCTCTCTCTCCTTGAAATCCGTTGGTTCTCTCTTTGTTTTTCTCTGCCCACTTCCTCCTCCTTCCCTCCCACTGCACTCTCCGCCTGCAGCTGAAATAGAGAGGCTCCTCTGCTCCTCCTCCAGCTCTCCATGATGGTGGGGTGTGCGAAGGGGAAGTGTGGTGCTCCGCGTCGCCTCCTTAGCGCCGACGACGCCCCAGATGGAACTTTTGCCGTGATTGATCCCTTTAGTCAAAGGCTTTTTGTGCCACGGAGCTCCATGATGGAGACGCTCGCCTTGTACAGGGAAGGTGTGCCCTCCCTCTGCCGTCTGCATCTACAGGGCCGCTGCCGCCAGGGAAGCACCTGCCGCCAGGCCCACGCCGACCTTGCCACTGTTGACCGTCTTCGTGAAATCGCACTGGAGGAGCCGACGTGTTGTGAAAAGCACGGCGCAATAAGTGATATCAGCGGTATATCACGGGATCTAACGATTATTGTATTTCCAGAGAGCGAGCACGAGCGACTGCTCAGGGCACCTCTGGCACTCGCTACCGTGACCAAAGGCCTTCGAGAGTTCCTGAAAAAGCAAGAGCTTCAGGACGACCCCGTGGTGAGGCCTACCGTCATGGTACCATTTAGTTCCTTGTGTCGGCTTCACAGCTGTGGTCCGTGTTGTCGCTTCGGCCACCAGTGCAAATTCATTCACCTCTGTCGAGAGCTGATAGCCAAATCCCGAGGATCCAACGAGGAGGATGAGCATAAAGATGAGGGTGCGTTGCAGAAGACTGATGCCCCCTCTACTGGCCGGTCCCCATCGCGATCGAGCTACAGGGCTGCATTGCTGCCGGATGAGGGGGATGTTCTGCTGGCCACCAGCCCCATGCAGTTTTCTGCGCCACACGGATCATTTTTCAGCCGACAGATGCTCAATGGAGTTGTGTCGCTGTCGGGAACACCCAAACTAGGCACGTCATCTGCGTTGTCGCGCTCATACAACTCAACTTCGTTGGGAATCGTCTGGCGGCACAACCCGTATGGTGGGGGCTCCTCTGCATCATCCGTTGTGGAGACGTAGAGGCATTGGCTCTTCCAACTCTCACCCACTCCGGTGGCAATCATCCCCTCCTTTTTTCGTGTGTGTTTGCGCTTGTGTTTTTCGGTTTACTTCCCCCGTTTTTTTTTTTTTACAAAAAGAAATCTCATCCTTTTCCTCTTCATGTTATTGTTGTTCGTGAATCCTGTAGCTTCAGGGTGCGTTTATATTCACGTGAGTGGCTTTGGATTGCGTTACGTTTCTATTGGTGGCGCGAGGCAGCTGTTTTTTTTTTTTTCTTTTTTTTTTTAACTGCTTCATAACATTTTGCGGGGAACGTTATATGTATCGCCACTGCTGCTACTCCTGTCGTTCGCCAACCACCACCACCACCATCATCATCATCATCCACCACAAACACACAAACACTCTCTGTTTCTTGTTTTTGTTTTTGTGAGTGGAGGAGGAGGGGGTACTTTGAATTGTTTCGACAGAAATCGGAAAGATCTGTCGGAGAATACGTGTGAAGTGCACCATGACTGTTTTCTTTCAATTCCCCTGCTGCACTCTTGCACACCACAACATGTTGGGCGTTTAACCCTCCCCTTCTCCCTGACATTCAAATGTGAAGGAAGGCAGGGGTGTGGTGGTGGTGTTTTTTTTTTTTTTTCTCGTCCTTCATATTGTGTCCACATGCCTCTCTTTCCCGCCTGCTTTTGTTTGCTTCTGGTGGTGGAGGAAGTACCCGCTTTGGATCCTCTATGGCATCCTTCGAGTTGGGCAGCTCTGGGTCAGACACGCCCCCGTGCGGGGTTCCCACGGACTCGATGCATTGCGATTCGACGGGACACCTGCGTCCGGCGGGACGGCAGCCCCAGGCGCACATTACGTCTCACGTACTGACGGGTCCATTGGAAGATTTCAAGACGCACGCAGCGGTGCGATTTATCGAAGCTGGAAGCTATGATGCCCATGATCTGCCGGTTGTGTCATCACCGCACAAGAAGGCATCGAAGTTTTCGTTGAAGCGCTCGCTTCGTTCGGTGGCCTCATGCCTGGCATCAAAGGCAGGGGGGCCCACCCTTGTGGAGAGTTATATCGCCATTGATGAATCCTCGACCGAGGGAGCGCCGCTTTTTGTAGTGCGGCACATGCTTCAGAGAAACACTCACGGGTGTGTGGTGGATGAAAACTTGACCGACATCGTTGCGAGCTACTCGCTGCGGCAATTGGTGGATGTCTCTGCCTTCTCGGTATGCGAAAAGGACCTGTTCATCTTTAAATCAGCACCCCGGCCTCCTCCTCCTCCTCCTCCTCCTCCTCATCGTCATCATCCATCTAGCACCGTTGCGGGCACGACGGAAGTCAACGGCCCTGGAGCGGGGGTGCCATCATCGTCGTCTTCCTCTGTTTCCCACGGCGATGTCGGTCTGGAACTTGTCTTCAAAGATCCGACCGTTGGGCTGTCGTTGGCAAAGTATCAATTTCGTAAGGTTGAGATGCACTTTATGTCATCCTGGGAGCGCAATTTGTGGTTGCAGTGTCTCGAGAGCGTCTACGCTTCTAACCTTCTAGACTCTATTCGGAAAGCAGACCTGGATGAGTTCTCATCCGCAGACATGAAAAGACTCGTGGCAGAGAACAACCGGCTGATGCACGAAAAGCCACCACCTGCCGTGATGGAGCGCTACATTGACTTCTTTCTTTCCACGGCGGCTCATAAAGTAACGGATGAATTGCAGAATGGACAAATCATCGATCCACACAACGTTCCCTTTGGCGGCATCCTCCGCATAGAGCTGGGTGACGAGAAATACGAAATCCGGCGGTTCGCCTACAAGAGGTCCATGAAATGCATGGACTCTGGTGAGCAGGAGTATCTCGTCATATGCCCGACCACCGTCACCCAACACATACGGATGCTGTCGAAGTGCAAACTGCCAATATCGCAGCTTCGTGTGGTAGTGGAGGAGGAGCACTGGGGAAACACCTTCTTTCTTGAGCAGACTGCCGAGGTCACTGAGACGCACAGAGAGTCTCTCTTAGGCGTCTGCCGGAGTCAGCTCTCCAAGTTTCAGTCTGCGTTCGCCGCGCCGAAATCGACGACCTGTAGCAACGACTTTGCCATCACTGAGACGATTGAGCTGCAGGCAGGTAGTTTTAAGAATCGCATCAAGTGGCTTAAATGGTTCGAGGCGGTGCTGAAGAAGCCCGTCGTGTACCTCTCGCGCGTTCGAAAAGAGAAGGAGGTGCATGAGACGATGCGAACTCCGGTGCGAAGGGCCACCTCCCTCTACCCGGAGTTCACGGCGTCAGGTGCCAACGAAAGTTGACTTTCCGCACCACGTCGTCATCCACCCACGCACGCACGCACGCACTGTTTCCACAACCCCGTGGTGGCAGTAAAAGATGCAGTGGAATACACGAGACATCATCGCGCCTCTCTTTCGTTCTTTCTTTTTTTTTCTCTCTCCGTCCCCCAACTCTAAACCCAACCTCTGCGTGCGCGGCATGAAACGGCGGGAGTCACTGACCAGGGCTACGTCTTACTTTGCGCGGCATTATTACCACCTCTTCTTTTTGTTTTGGTTTGACCGCCATTTGTCCCTTTCTCACTGTGTGTGTCACTGTGTGTGTGTTCTCAGCCATTCATTCCCTGCACACTGCACTCTCTCTTTTTTTTTTTTCCCACCGGGTCGACGGAATCGTGGCGGGGCGTTTTTTTAACCGCACTTCACTCATTTCATCTTCAAAACAAAACAAAACAAACTGTCTTTTGATGCAAACGAAACAAACAAAAAAAAAAAAACATTAAATAAAACCGTTTTTTTTTTTTTTTTTTTTTTGTGTGTGTGTGTGTGTCTGTCGGTGCCTCTGTTTCTCTTTTTTTTTTTTGTTTGTTTGGTGGAATGTTCATTTCGTTTCGGCCGTCGCTGTAGTTTTTTGGGGGAAGCCTCGATTGCGTAAGTTGCTTGACAAGGAGGACGGAGGAGGCGCAGCTGCACAAAAGTGCGTTAAGTTCAACATAACAAACGAAGCCCCATCTGAGTGCAAATTGACATCATGAAGTTCGGGAAGCGTCTTCAGGAGGAGGTGGTAGAGCAATGGAGGGAGTTTTACGTGAACTATAAAAATATAAAGCGATTTATTCTCAATTCGGAGTTAAGGGGGGCTGAATTTGGTCGCGCACTCTTTGAATTAATTGCGACGGAACTTCAACGCGCCGAGGAATTATTCCAAGAGCTCCTTGAGGAGCTCCAGCAGGGCCATGATGAGCTGCTGGAGCAGGACCCGAGCCTTCCGCTCATGCACCCAAAGCGTACCTGTCGCTTTTACCGCAAGCGAGTGCACCGCGAGGCAGTCACCTCTCACGAAAGCGGGGACACTGGGGGGCTGGACAGCTCGCGGGCGAGTTCGGTGATGGAGCAGAGCAGCGGGCGGTCAAGATGCATCCCCGCTGCGGTAAACAAATTTTTCTTAATGATAATCGGTGACTCCCAAAAGAGGGAAATCGACGAGCATACGCCGCGCGCCAAATTTATTGAGTGGCATTCCAGCGCTCACAAACTGCAGCACTTTGCGGAACTCAACCTCGAAGCTGTGCGCAAGGCCGCAAAAAAGCTGAAGAAGCACCGCCGTCGTGAAGGAGATTTCACCCTCACCATTGAAGCAGAGCTCAGTCGCTCGCGTCTCGTCGTGCTGATGCCAAGATTGCACACACTAATGGGGAATATCAGCTCGGACTACGAACGCAAGTATGGTGAGTCACTGGATCAGTACAAGAACGTGTCTATGAATCAAGCATACCACGCCAAGTGGCGGTATGTACTTCTTTCCGCTGCTTTCTTCTGTATCCTGATGTTTCTCCCGATTCTTGCAGATCATGAACCCGCGCACAACTGCGTGGCACTCTTCGGTCTCATCATCTCCCTCTGGATTACCGAGGCGATCCCGTTCTTCTGCACCGCCATGCTTATCCCCATTGTAGCTGTCCCCTTGAGTATTATTGCTGACCCGACCACGCACGAAGTCGCCACCCACACCGTGGCTTCTGGCATCATTCTTGGGAAGGTAATGGACCATGTTCAGATTCTTGTGCTTGGTGGACTAACGATCGGAAAGGCACTTGGGCGCACAAATTTAGAGGTGTACGCCGCTTCCGCACTATATCGCCTTACAGCCCACAGACCTGCCCTCTATCTTCTAGGCGTTATGTTGTGCAGCAGCGTCCTGTGTGCATTTGTATCCAATGTCGCGGCACCACTTCTCGTTTTGGGTGTCATTCAGCCGACCCTCTGGGAATTTCCAGAGGACACGGAGGCGCCTCACGGCATTCTTCTTGGACTGGCGTTTGCGTGCAACATTGGGGGAATGCTGTCACCAATAGCGTCACCGCAAAATGCGGTTGCGATCTCAGTGCTTAGTTTTCATGAAATTTCCTTCGCCGCGTGGGTGGCGGTTGCGCTTCCTCTTGTACTTTTCAGTGTTATCGCGTCGTGGGCGATCATTCTCATTGTATGGAAGCCATTCAAGGATGTCTCAAGCATCCCACTTCAGGTGGTAAATGTAGAGGTGGGTAAGGAGGCCACCATCGCCGATCGCGTCCTCGTAATAACTGTAACGCTCGCAACCGTTGTTCTCTGGATCCTTCCGCCGACTCTGTTCTTTGGTGACACTGGTGTCGTTGCACTGATCCCTATCGTTGTCTTTTTTGGCAGCGGCATACTGGCGAAGGAGGATTTCAACACGTTATCATGGCATCTCATGTTTCTGTTAGCTGGGGGTAACATGCTGGGGCTCTGCGCGCGGGACTCAATGATGTTGGATATAATAGCTGACAAGTTGCATGGCACACTCGTTCACCAGTCACCTTATTTAACGCTTGTGATTCTCATTCTCGTCGTGGCTCTTGTGACGACTTTCGTCTCGCACACGGTGGCCGCCATGATTCTTCTTCCAATGATCGTCAAGGTCGCCTTTTTGCTGCCAAGGCAGGATGGTCTTTTCGCTGTGTCTCCTGCCACCCTTGTGATGCTGAGCGCCCTGATGTGTTCTGGCTCCATGGCTTTCCCGATCAGCTCGTTCCCCAATGTCAACTCCCTGCTTACAGAGGACTCCTCTGGACGACCGTACCTGAAGGCGAAGCATTTTCTTTTCTGCGGGACACTCATCACGCTTCTATTTTTCTTTTCTCTCATCACGTGGATGGTTCCGCTCACGTACGCCATTCTTGAGGGCTACAAGTAGCCCTCGTTTCACCGTATCTACTCCTCGAAGAGAAAAGTTGATAGTGATAAATCTTATGTCTTCTTCTTCTCTGCTGCTGCTGCTGCTGCTTCGTTGCAAACACACAAACATACACGGACATATACGCATGTGTCTGTGTGTATGTGTGGTGTGGGAGAGAGGAGGGGTCTGAGAGACGACGTGTGTGTGTGTGTGTGTGTGTGTGTGTGTGTGTGTGTGTGTGTGTGTGTGTGTGTGAGATTCTGTTATTGACTCAGAGGATTGTCTTAATTTGTGTAGGGAGCTGAACGATGTGTCGTTTCACCGAATGGTGTTGCCCTGCATTTCTTGTCAAGGGGGGTCGCAGGTGGGGGGTTATATTGCATTTTTCATATGAGGCAGCAAAGCGTTCTTGAGCATCCACGTGCCGAGGTCTTCCTGCACCTGCGCCTCTTCATCCCTCCCTCGTTTTTTTCGTGTTTTTTTTTTTTTCGTAAATATCTTCTAGCATTTCTCGTCTTGTTTGGTGTTCAACAAGCAGGAAGACGGTGACGAAGAAGCGTAGAAGCAGCAGCAGTAGTACTCATGAACTTGGAGCTCTGTGTGTCATTCTCCGAGCTGACCAAGCTGCCACGTGGCGAGCCCTACCGGGAGAAGACACTCATGTGCCGCGCAGAGAAGGTCTGTGCAGCGCGGCCGCGGGAGTTCCACTCGGGGCGCGTCTTCAGTCTGAGCGGGAGGCTACTCGATGGTGTGCAGAAGGAATGCTCTGAAGACGCGCTCGCACATGTGTACTTTCATGCGGAGTGGGCTCTTGCGGCGTCCTTCATCGAAGAGGGTGACATTCTCGCGCTTAAGGGGTTCACGGTGTACAACGTCCCATGCATCGGGGACGACGACAACGCGGTGTTTCCCTTCTTCATTACACCGATACCGCAGTTGTCGACACTCCGGGTGATGCAGAACGGGATCGAAGGCGACATCATGGAGGTGACGGTGAGAGCTGATGCGCTCGATGTGCCGTGTGTCCGTGTCCTGCCAAAAAAACTGTGCGCCCCATTCATCACTAGCGATGTGAATTGACGCAGTCTTCCCCCGCCGGAGACGTCTGATGTAAGTCTGCCGCAGAGTCGGCGTCGAGCAAAAACGCATACGAATCAAAGGGGGTGAGAGGGAGTTGGGCATTGCTGCTTGTTTTTTTTTCTTTTTCTTTTTGTTGTTGTTGTTTTCTGTCGCCTTCCCCCCACGCCTCATTCTCTCATTCTATTATATATATATATATATCTCTTGCGGTCTCGTTGAAAAGGTGGCGTGCCGCCATGTCGCTCAAGGTTTGGGTGAAACAGGGCGGTATGACGGATGAGGAAGCACTTGGCATTTATGTTCCGGTGGACGGGACGGCAAAAACTGTCGTGGAGGCCTGCCAGGGCGTATTTCGCAACCTGCACTCGTCGCAACTGGCGCTACGCACGGAAGATGGTATAATTGTGGCTTTGGCGTCCCCTGCTTCCGCACTCCGGAGCCACACGCTGGAGCTCATAAGAATACCGTCTGCCGGAGCCACAAAGAGGTCCACGTGTGCCGCTTCACCGCGTGTTAAAGGGGAATTACCCACTCGTCAACAGCCTTCTTCGCATAAAGTGGATCGAACAGGCATTGCCGTTTCGAACAAAGGTCCCCTACACCGGAAGCCAACCAATGCATCCTACTATGGGAAACAAGATGGCCGTGTGGCGAGCAAAGAAAAAGAACTTGCTACGGTTGGAATGGCCCTCGCCTTGCTGTGGGATGGTCTGCCAGCGTTCACGCCCCCGCCACTCGGTAGATGTATGCCGACAGCTGCAAGTGTGTTGCGAGATTCACGGTGCGCTCCATCTGTTGACACTGGGCGGTCTAATGATGTTGTGGACTGCTCCCCTTGTGCTCCACCATCTATTAAGGCATCCGAAGAGTGCCCAGCTAACCAAGTTGCGATGCCTTCTAGGGATGATGGCGCCTCAGGAATTGCGATGTGTGTGAACACTGTGAGGAACGATGAGGAGGGCCACAGCTCTGGCCTGAAGTCTGAAATGGAGGGAATGGGGCAAGAGGAGGAGGAGGGGCCGCCATCTTCTAGTGCAATACCTCCTGCAATCACAACCGCAACTGAAACAGCAGCAGCAATAATGTCAGCATCCATGGAAACAGGTGAGTCTTTACTGGAACTCGCGCTGACACAGAGAGGCCGTTGCGGTGGGTTTGACGGAAATCACTACCACCACCACCATGACGTCAACAGCAGCATGGAAACCAAGGAAGAAAGCAAGGAAACGAAAGAGATTGTTGGGGCAGATCCAACCAGCGCCTTGCCAAGGAGCTCCTCGGCATACTTCAATGAGTGGTAGAGCGCTGTGTTGATACTTCCACGCTCCTTTCCTTTTGGACATGTGTGTGGGACTTTCCTGCGGCTGCCGCGCCCTATTTTCATTTGCCTTTGGAGCCCTGCACCACAATCTTAACATGAAAACACCCGTCGTCTGGTGGGGGAAGGCGAAAAGGAAGGCGCGAGATGGACACGCTGTTTTTTTTTTTTTTTTGTGTGTGTGTGTGTGTTGTTTCTTCTCCGGCGTTTCGGACCGGCAATGCACCGTGTACAAGTTGGAGTGCACGCAATGGGCCACCCGCCTCCCTGAAATTGCCAGTATGCGTAGTTACTTCTCAGAGTCGCAGAATTTGATGTGGATAACATTTGTAGGCACTGCTAGTCGGGGCACATGCACTTCTAATCCACAACTCTCAAAGTAGGGAGGTTAACGAAAAGGAAGGACGAAGGAGAGAGGTGTTTTTGTACGCCACGAACGACCTTCACCACCGCCAGATGGGAGACCCTGCGCTATTCGGCAGTCTGAAGGCGTCGCTGTGAAGTTTTTCTGCTGTGGCTCTTTCCTATTTTTCTTTTAGTCTCCACATTTCTTTCTCTGTATATATATATATATATATATACATGTAATGTATCCACGGTTTCTTTTTTTTTTTTTTTGCTTGCCGTCTGCAAACCACTCAATCAGAATAGTAATATATACAATTCATGGACCTGGAAACAAGTGACGAGGCGCGCGTTCGTCGCGATATTGTGGAGGCGACGGTGGAGCACTATCCTCTGCTCTCAGAGACACAGGAGGTCAATGTCAAGGTGGCCTCTGCTTCGGGTAATGCGCTGGCGTATGTGAAGCGACTCAACGACTCCCTTGCGAAGCTACGGAGTCTCAGCCATGTGATGGTGCGTGCGGGCCAGCAGTGGCGGAGGGAGAAGCAGATCGCTCTAAGCACGGTGGCGCAGCATCAGAAACTGCTTGCTTTCCTGGAGGCGCCCACCCTACTCGACGAATGCATCCGGAATGAGATGTATCACGAGGCGCTAATGGTGTTGGAGCATATTATGCGATCTGCACAGCCGATGGGCAAGGTGGAGCTCTTCCACCGTGTTGAGTGTGATGCGCGGGGTGTGTTGGAGAGGGCACTGGCGGAATTCGTTCTCCCACAGATGGCTGGGCAGCTCACCGTTGCGTCCTCTGTGAAGGTGACGACTTTCCTTCGCAGGCTCGGCGTGGAGGACGACCAGATACAACAGCTCTTCCTCTGGAAACGGGCGGAATACATCGACGGGCTGCTGCACGGGGCGGAGGAGAGCGGCGTGCCGTACTCCCGTATCTTTCGGTACGTGACAGCCTTCAAAGTTCATGTGAGTGAGGCCATCTTGCAGTATACCGCTTGCTTTTCCCCAGCGACAGAGAACGGGTCATGCTGCAGGCTTGTGGAGTGGTGCCATGAAAGGGCCTATGCATTTGTTGAGTCTCTCCGCGCGTCCCTAGAGAAAATCACAAACGGCTCCGAACTGGCCTCCGTCATTGAACAGTGCGGCACCTGCGTCACCTCCGCGGCATTGGTCCACATGGATATCTCGGGGCTTATCAATGAGACACTGAACGCCCGTGTTAAGGCAGTTTTCGCTGAACAGGTTGCCCTCGCCATGCATTCGTATACCGCCTCCATGATGACATTCTCGTGGCGGCCGCTAAGCGAGTCGCGCTTGCAGGCTTCATCCAAGCGGGTGGAGATGAAAGCAGAGCTGGACACACCAGCTTTACCGCCGGTGAGTCTGGTCCAGTGGCTACCGCTTGCATATGCATTGAACGGTCTGCTGACCGCATTCAATACGATCCGTAAGTGCGTCTTCCCTGGTATCGAGTTGTTTTGTGTTTCAAAGGTCGAGGAACTGTTGCAGATGGTGACGCGGGACCTCGAACGCGACAAGGACCTCCTCACAGCGGTGGAGGGGGGTGAGAAGAAGGTGTATCTGCTCTTTGTGGATGCATTTGTGCATGATTTTTACCCCCATCTCTTGACATGTGTGCGGGAATTTCTGGGCGTTGACGCGCACCGCCTGCTCATGAGCAGCATGCATGGCAGCATTGAGAGTCTGCGCAGTACCCTTCCCGGGAGGAGCAGCTCGTCACCAGGGGAGGCTTCCCAGCAGACTCCTGCAGCACCGCCTCTAGAGAGTTTTCAAACCACCGCCACTGCCACTGCCACTGCCGCCGCCTCCTCCCCGGATCTCTAAGGCAGCAGATCTGGTGCTAATATATTTGTTTGTGCGATATTAGTATTCTTCTGCGGAGGTATTGGCGTTTACCTTGGCGGCTTTGGGTGGCAAATGACATCCATCAAATCTCCTCCCCTACCCCCGTAGATTCCCTCGCGAGACAACATCTACGTCTGCAACGGAGCTAACTAGCATTGGTAGTAAGCAGTGCCTGGAAGAATTAATTTTTTTTGTGTTTGCCCCTTTTCTTTTGGCCTGGTTGATTGTTTGGTTTACATTTGCGTTGCTCCAAGGGTGGTGAGGTGCACACACACACACACACACACACAGACATATACATATATATATATATTTACCGACAGACACGAGCATACGCCTGTATTTGTAATAGGAGCCTTTGGAGAAAAGGTGGTGTAAACACACCGATTAAAAGCCACTGGGGCAGAAACAACAACAACAAGGAAAGGAAGGGCGGTGCAAGAGACGGACGTGCAGGGTTCTGGTGGAGAGCGAAGAGAGGAGGGATGTTGACTACTCACCGCGCGCTCGCAGGAGCTTTATTTACGCGGTCACATGAGGTGGTGAATCGTCTCGCGATTGAGAGGGACGAGAGCGGCAAGGCGGAGTATCACCTGGCGAAGTGCGACTACCAACTGAAGATGAATCGTATTTCCTCTCGGCTGCCGCCCACGCTTCCTGAAACGCATGTCGTGGATGAGGATGACTTCAGCATGTACTGCAGCAGCAACCCGGAGAGCTTGTGTGGTACCAGAACGAAATTTGGTGACGACGGCGACGGCGATGGGTTGGATTGTAGCGAGATCCACAAGGCATTGTGCGCGCTTGCGTCCAGACGCCAGCAGAAGGACGCGGAGGGTGGACCCTTGTGGAAGCAGCAAAGCAAGAAACCGATGGATGTCTTCCTGCGTCGGGAGGCGCTCGCCCGCAGGGACGTTATGGACGTTGAGCAGGAGTTCTACCAAAAGCTGATGGAGCCATTCTCCCGCAAATCGGTCGGTTGTTTGCTGAAGCTCGTAAATGAGGAGAAGCGTGAGCGGAAGTTCATTGAGGACACGTGGATGAGCGAGTCGCTCCCCTTCCTTGACCGCTGCTCCAATGAGCAGGTCGAGTTCATTGAGGAGTTCTGGCTCCGTTCTCTTGGAAAGGCAAAGAGGGCCCCGCGCTCTGCAGAACCACGTCCTTCTCAAATGATGTTCGTCGAGCTCGATGTGCGGCTCTGTGTGCCGCTGTTGCATCGCTGCGAGACTATACGACGCGAAACGGAGGCGGAGGAGGAGATTGCGTTTCTTTACCTGCGGCTCGGTGAGGCGGCGCAGCGCGACCTTGTCGAGGGAGGCATTATGTGTCGCAATGGGGACGCGAAACTGCTAGACTCCGTGCGTCATCCCGTGAATTTTCGAGACTACGACAAGGTGGACTTTGCGTTCCACACCGAGTTTCGGTATTTGGTGTCGGAGGAGGAGACGCAACGCATGGCGATCATCGATGCCGCAGTGGCCGAAATGGATGAGCTGCGCATGGGGAGTGATGATGGCAGCGTGGCGGGTGCGCAGAGTAGCGTGGCGTGAGAAGTACTCCCCTCCTCCGCCTTCGCCTCTTCGTCGTCTCGTGTGTGCATGTGTGTGTAGATGTATGAATATGTCGATGCGGCGTTGTGGGGGGGGGGGGGGGGGGGGGGG